>JAJIBD010038003.1:0-10094 GCA_021461705.1 Cryptotis parvus
GTTTTATCTATAGGAAAAGGTCTTAGGCCTCCCAGGCCTTGTTCTCATGTGTGTGTAAAATGGGAGTAATGTCTGGCCTCTATTATTCAGAGATAACGAATTGGCACATGGGAGTCAATCCTATGTGGTATTTTAATAGTTTCTGTTGGTACCAGATTCGCCTTAATTTTTCTTCCAACCCTTTAATGAATTGTCGAAGCTTCTCACTGGTACCAAATTGGAGCTTCCTGGGCATTCTTGTTCTCATGTGCTCAGTTGAGCTTTTTAGTATTTGCATGTGCTTGTCCACCTCCTGTTTCTTCGGAAAAAATCTCTGAAACACAAGTTTGGATCAGACAAGTGAGATAGAATTTAGAGTCTTAATTTCGAAGTGGAAAAATATTACACAATTAATACATGTTAATCATATAAAAAAGTAAGACTACAAGGATAAACAAAATGAAGAAAATAAAAATCAAATATTTTTGGACCACCCAGAAATAACCTAGTATCATTCTGAGATCTACATTTGGGACACAGCTCTCTTTTTTTATATAAATTGTCCCACTCTATACATTAGTTTTTATTTTTTGTGGGGAGAGAGCTTACAGAGGCTCATATTATCAGTTATGCTGTATATTTATGCTATATTTTCACTATCTTCCTCATCATCTATTTGCTAGAAGCGGGCACCAGTAATATCTCCATATGTCCCTGTCTCAGCTAGTGAGACCAAAGGCATCCACTTGCTCCAGGAACATAAAGAGCCTCAAACCATTATATTGGGTCATGGGAATGACCTAATAAAATCTTACTGGTATTTGGCATATCAAATACGATATGAGCAACTTGCCAGGCTTGCCGTGCAGGTGGCATACTCTTGTAGTCACCCCACTCTGAATAAAGCATTTAGTTTTCCTCACCAATTTAATAATGAGTATTATGATTATTTCCTAACAAAACTTATAGATGGGATAAAGGCATATATTTGTGATTGATACAACTTCTTTAAGCTATTTTTATTAAGGGTATCATGATTTACAAAGTTGTTCATGATTGTGCTTTAGGCATACGAAGTGGCATGCATTTTCACACAAAATAAAATATAGTTATGCTCTATATTTATGTGGTAATATTATATGATGTACTGAAAGTACTCTAACCAATTTCCTCTTGGATGATTTGGTAGTTTTTTAAATTTGTTTTAGCCAACAACTTGCAATGCACATCCACTCTGGTAGAATGCTTTGCACCTTTTTCTCATCAGGAAGTTTGGGCAACCATCTACTCAGGACCCCACTCACGCCTTCCAATCTTGCTTTTTTGAAAGGTGTCCATACTAATGTTGCTGGTATCTGGACTGAATGCACCTATCTGGGCAGCAAGCGCGTATTTTTTCATGTCTGACTCTCTCATTCATTAGCCCTATGGAGGACCATCCTTGTGTATCTACTTTCAGCCTTTACTCTGAACTTGATCCTGCCAGTGCTGATTGAATATTTGCCATCATTATTCTTAACTGCCCATACACTTGTTCATTCCCAGCACAGATAAATCACTGTGACAGTAATGTATCTTGGCACTGGAGAATGGTAAATAAGACAGAGATAAGCTATGCTCTCAGGGAGTGTGGCATTGTAGAAAGGAAGATAACAACCTATGGGGCAAGTCGAGAACAAGTGCGGTGATAATCTCCACTCACGACCTGTGCTGGGGAGACCCAGAAAGCACTGGAGAGCCTGGGCAAATTTGCGGATATGGGTTCTTTGCAGATGCAACTTTGAGTTCAGATCCAAGGGACATGAAGGTGTCACCACTGTCTATGGAGGAAATAGAGGGTCCTGGAAGGACACACTGAGTGAGAACAACCCAGGCTGTTTGTAGGACACGAGGTAGATAAGACAGCTGGAGAGAGTGAGAGTGATGGACACCAGCCCTGGAAGGCCAGACAGGGCTGGATCAATTTAGGTCATAAATATTTTGGGGTTAAACTTTAAAGTTCAATGGGCAGTTTTTAAATGAAGCAGGAAAGTTGTAATCTGATCTTTATCTTTAATTGTCTGGCTAAAGTTTCCTACCCAACAGAAGTATCCAGGTAAAAAACTTCGCAGGAAAAGTAATAATTCTCTGACTACTGGCTCAAGGAAGATCAAAAGTTTTCTGAACTTTCCAGGTTTCTTTGATGGAGATCATTTATCTTGTCTTATATTCCCATTGTTCATTGATTTGCTCCAGCCCGAGGCACCGTGGCACATCTCCTATATCTCCTGTCACGTGCTAGTGAAGCATGTGAACCAAGGAGCATCTGATTGCTCAGGAACATGAATAGCCTCAAACCATTCCTTCAGGTCAGGGAATGAAGTCTATAATCGTTACTGCTTTTTGGCATATCAATACGACATGTGTGAAACTTAGTTTCATTGATAGTAATATATACCTCCCTTTTGCCCCCTCCCTCCTATATTTTCCTCCAGTCTCCGTAAGTATCTGAAGTGTAACTGTGCAATGGTAGTCAATTAGTCTTGGGCAAACATCCATGGAGAATTCTAGAAAGCTTTTTTATTCTCCCAATAAAAGAAGACAGACAACTTTGCCCAGCTTTTGGTCCCTCATGGCCCCTCACACTGAGGTGGTGTTTCACGGTCACCAATGGCATATTTGTAGTCTAATGACAAATATGCTCAAAATATATAGTTTAAGGATACAAAAAATGGTGCAAGGAGAGAGATGCAGCCCACAGCAGCTAGTAGGACCAAAGCCAGGACTTTGCACAGATGAGAGTCCCTCATTCAGGTACTGTTACTGTTGCCTACAACATTCTTGACAGAATTGTTTATAAATATATGGGAACTGGCTCTCACTAGTAACTCACAAATATTTGGCAAATCATTCAGACTCAAAGTGTCTTAGCGTTCCACGTCCTGATTACAATGTCACAATTATTTGTTGTGGATCAGAAGATCTTGAGCACGGTGTCGTGGATGGGCTAGGAAATCACCACAGCCTATAAGCATGTTTTCTGAGGGGCTGTGAAGACAGCCTATTTCTTTCAGGTGAGCTGTCAGTGTTTCAGGTGCAAAATAATGGGACTTTGTTTCTCTTAACTGCTTGATTCCCAGCGAGCATCACATAACATCATCTTCAGGCAGACTTGTGACAGAGCACTTTTCGATCTCCAGGACAGATGTAAGATGAGTGAGAACCATAATTTCAGTAATTGCTGCTTCGCAGATGTTGCCAATACCTTTGAATCACACTCATTCTCTTGTAATAAAATTACTCAGACCAGCCACCAGCATAATCCTCTAAAATATCATTTATAGCACACACTTAATAAGCACTCTACTAATGTACACCATGAAGCACTTTTTAAATACTGTCTCTCCTGCATCTCCCTTGTGTTAGAACATTGTATATATATGGGACAAAAATTTGCTGTTGTACAAATCAAGACTCAAATAGGTTAAGTCAGGTCCCCAAAATATGCTGTTAAGTAGATGGCCAACAAAGGAACTTATACTCTATACGCCTGTTCAAACTGGGGTACTGTGTTTGGTATAAAATCTCATCTAGGATTTGGTGCCACTGCCAGGCTATAGAGGAACATCTCACACAATAAGGTGATATTTCCACACTGGAGGAAACTCCACATAATAAGGGATATCTCCACATAGGAGAGAAACATCTCTGAACAATAGGAGGATATCTCCACACAAGAGGAGGAACATCTCCTTTTACATTGGAGTGCATCTCTACACAATAGGGGGCTATCTCCACGAAGAGGACAACATTTCCACAAAATGGGAACATCTCCACACAAGAGAATCAACTCTACACAAGATGGGAACATCTCCACTCAATGGGGTTCTTATATAACTTAGAGAATATTGATGGTGGATTGAATACTGGTCCCCTATGGTATGTCCCCCATACCTCAAGGAATGACTTTTCTAAGAAGCTTTTTAAGTATAATTTAGTTAGGGATCTTGAGATGACTTTGTTTTGATTAGGCTGGGCTCAAAAGCCAACATATCTTTTTGGAAGAGGAAGCAAAAGACAGGAAACAAGACGATATGAAGTTGAAGTAGGCAATGGGGTGATGCTTCCAGCAACAAAATCTTTGGAGTCTACTTGCCCAGCAGAATGGAGGAGAGGGGGCATGGATTGGGTCCTGCCTGTGTGTTCTAAAGGAGGCATGGAGGGATCTCTGCACGTTCAGGGAGGGTGTCAAGTTTTGACTCTTGGACACAGAGCACTCTTTCTAGAATGATGAGGAGAAAACACTTGCCTGTGTTTTCAGCTTAGTCTGTGGTCTTCATTAGGTGATTGTAGGAATGCCCACTCATATATTACTCTTGCTGAGATAAGAGGAGACAGTCCTCAGTCACAGAAATGAGCAGCAAGCAGGATGCATTGATCCTGCCACAAAGAACAAGCTTCGCTGGCCTGTGTCCTCTTTGCTGAAGCTTCCTGCTGGTTTTGGTTTTAGTTTGGAGGAAGCTTGAAACTCAGGCGTATTAGGTAATATAAAGAGTTCAGTAGGTGATAGTATCAGGTGAAAATGTGTTTACTTGGAAGGCCCAGAGCAATGGCACTTCATAAACATTTCAAAGAATTTCAGAAAAAGCCAAGCAAGCTTGAACTTCCACCCCTCAGAAACAGCTTTTGCCAACAGTAGACATCATACCAGACTGCTTTCTGAGCACATATTTAGCCAAGCCTGGGAAGACATAATTTTACAAAAATAGATTTGTGCTTTTCTTACCTATTTTAATAGAAAATATTCATGTAAGGCTACTCCAATTTAGCAGAAGGAAAATAAGCCCAAGAAGAGGGAGGGAGACAGCTGGGACTTCCAGATAAACATTGGTTCATAACAGGAGATATTTGCTCCAAAATATATTTCAAAAGGGTTAAAAGCCATAGTGTAAAAACCGTATTAGGGGTTTGTACCCCCTTTTTTTTTCCCTTGTACTCTCTCAGAACTTCTCTCTGTGAGGAGTGGGTGGTGTGGGGAGGCTACGCTAGAGGTTAAAACACACGCTGCTGACCACAGTTCTATCCATGGCACCGTGATCCTCAGCGCCAGCAAGAGGTGTAGCCCCAGGAAGTACTAGAGCATTTCTGGGATGACCACTAATCCCCCCAGCACCTCAAGGCTGGGACAAACCCTACATTCTTCGAGCTTACATTGAACTGCTAGAAGGGTTGGCAAAGCATTCTTGGAGGGGATCACGGGAGTTCCTGACAACGCCCCACCCCCAAATCCAAAACTATACTTTCTCCATGCATTGACTTTTTTTTTTTTTAAATCTATATCACCATAGAGATAGACCATTACAAAGCTGTTCATGATTGGGTTTCAGTCACACAGTGTTCCAGCACCTGTCCCTCCACCAGTGCACATTTCCCAGCACCCATATCTCCAGATTCCTCCCCTACCACAACCTGCCTCTATGACAGGCACTTTCCTTCTCCCTCTCTCTCTCTCTCTCTCCTCTCTCTCTCTCTCTCTCTCTCTCTCTCTTTCTCTCTCTCTCTTCTGTCCTCTCTCTCTCTCTCTCTCTCCTTTAACACATTGTGGTTTTTCAATACAGACATTGAAGGATTATCATTATATCCCTTTACCTACTTTCAATACTCAGTTCTAATCTAGTGTTATCATTTCCAAGTGTTATTGGCGACTGGTCCCTTCTCTATCTTACCCTACCCTCCACTTCCCACGTTCCAACCATTGACATATATTTACTTTTGCTATGACTGAGTGTGTATGTGTGTGTGTGTGTGTGTGTGTTGGTGGGTTGTTCATTTCCCTTTCCTATACCTCCTTCTCCCTTTTGGGTTAAGTTAGGCATTTTGGGATGGCGTGGGGCGATAACATTTCTATTCTTTCTGCCAACTTTTCTCCATGGAAGCCGAGCCTTCGGTCTCTAGTTAAATGGATCAATGTCTTCTTGGCACGTGTGCGCAGATTGTATTCCTGCTGCCTGTCAGAACCAGCGCTTTTGTGAGTGCAGTCCTGGGAATCTAGTTGTTTCAAGGGTGTCTGTTTTCTCAAGGGGTGGCTGCCCTTTGCTCTTAGAACTCCGTGAAGGTTGTACTGGAACTGTCCCACATTGGGGCCTGAGGACCGTTGGCCCCGGATGGAGCCCAATTCTCTACCTATCTCGCAATTCCTGCTGCCATTTCTGACATTTTTAGGACGTGCTTAATTTCATCAATTTCCCCCTCTCTTTTTCTTCTAGAACTTGAAGCAAACTTTAAAGCTGGAGATACTAGCTATCTTAACTCGAGACACTTGAGTGTCCTTTAATTTTCTTCATTTTCTTTTCATGTCCCAAAACCTGTGCTTTGGCCCTCCCTTTGCCTTCTGTCCCTATTGTAGAGTGTGTAATCATTTTTTATCTTATTGTTCCTATTTCATTCCTAGTGATTTCTAAAAACTTGGCCTGTGCTTTCTGCAATATTTATCTATTTTCTGTTGCCTCTAAGTTAACTTTCATCTCTATAATTGCTATATTTTTATCTTCCATTTATGTTTCTAAGCTCTGACAGCTCACTTTTCAAGTGGTTTTCTTCTTTCCCTATTTTGCTCAGTTCCATTTCTTCTTTGAACTTCCTTTTCTGAAAATCCATGCTGTCAATTTATGTCTATCTATATACATTATATATAAAGATTCATTTCTATATATGAAACTAATTATATATATATATATATAGTTTTTGGGCCAAATACAGCTGTGCTCAGGCCTACTCTGGCTCTGTGCTAAAGGATCATTCCTGCAGGTTCAAGGAACATATGGTGTACCAGGGATGAAACCCATTTAAGTTGTGTGAGGACCAGTATCACTGTCTTCCCATTCATCATCGATGTTCTCGAGTGGCCACCAGTAACCTCTCCATATGACCTGTCTCATACAAGTAGAGCCCAAGGGCACCTGCTTGCTCCAGGAACTATAAAGAGCCTCAAACCATTCCATCAGGTCATGAGAATGAGGTCTATAGTTACTACTGGTAGTTGCCATGTCAAATACGACGCGAGCTTTGCCAGGCTCTGCCATGAGGACCAGTACTCTGTCCATTTTACTATCACTTCAAGCCATAATACATATTTATTATGTAGTATTTGGGGGTGAACCCTTAGCAATATTAGGGTCTTCTAGCTCTGTGCTCAAAATATCTTTTCTAGTGGGTGCTCAGGAAACTGTGGTGTGAGGTATGAGTCAGGACCTCTTGCCGTAAATCCTCTGCTCAATCCACTGAGTGATCTTTCTGGTCCTGTATATATTTTTAATAAGCCTCCTCCTAATTTTGCTTTTCTTCATGTTTACCCCTCTTGCAGCATTCATAAGCAGACCCTCGCAACCTGATATCTTTCTGGATTTGACTTAAATATGTTAGGCCTTGTTGGCCACAGCTTCTGAGTGCATGTAAGCCACAACCAGAGAGATCAAGTACACAAGTAGGTTTTATTCACACACACACACAGACACGCTCATATAGGGATTATATGAGGTGGTATGCAAATCAAGAGACTTGGAACCTGAGCCACTAAAGTCTATATTTATATGCTCTGTGGAGTTATGTAAACAAGCTGGTGTTGCTCCTATTCTTAAAAGTATATAGCAAACAGAGCACTTAGAACATCTTGCCTTAGTCAAACATCTGTAGTTTTGTGTGTCAGTGGCCTTGAGTCTAGCCTTGAGTCTGGCCCTCGGTCTGGCTTATTTCTTCCTCCTCTCCTAAGCCAAGGATGGTGGGTGGTCAGGAGGGACTACTTTATTCTAGATGCCTCTGAATTCTCAGCATTATCTTCAGGAAGCATTTGTAATGAGACAAATGACCTAAGTTCTGCCCTCTCTCTTTCTTGAGCCTAGAGGGAGGCTAGAGGAGCCGCTTGTTTTTAAGATGGCTGCACCTGGCCTCTAATGTAAACTTTGTACTCAGTTGTCTGACCAATGAAGTAGTGCAGAGGGACCTGGGGGCTGGGCTCCTGGGCACTAAATTAGGTTCTATTCTTGTTTCATGCTCCACTGGCTCTGACTGAATGGTCTCCTTCAGACTTGTCTGTCCAGTGGTCAGTGTAGCTCACAAAGCAGCCACAGTTAAATTTTAGTTTTCTCCTTTCTAATTTGGTTTATCACCTATCAGTCAGTTCAGGCTGGCTTCTTACATACAAAATATGGCAAGTCCCACCACCGTACCTCACTCAATCTTTATCCCACCAAAGAAACTGCTCTTTCTTCCACGAAATAGATATTTTGGAGGTATACTCTCATTTTATTTGACTGAGGAACATGGCATTTCAGTTTAATCCTTTTCAGAAAAAAACACCCTTTTCTCTCTCCTCTCAAAGTAGGGGCCTGGCCACATGATTGCTGCGTAGGAACATGGGAATCGAAGTAACATGAGACATGAAAGACTTTCTCCCCTTCTCTATGCTGTAAGTGAAACAGAAGCTAAAGTTCTAAGCCACAATGGCTGAGCATACCAGTTTTCTGTGTGTGGCAAAGGTGAACAAACAAGAGAGAACCTATAGGGGGGGTGCAAAATGGGGTTTGGGGAAGCAAGAGGATGATCACGTATGAAGCCTTCTTTGTCTTCTTTACCACTTTGTTTTCATGCAAGCCATATCAGTTACAGAAACTCAATGCTTTTTTGAAGGTACACCTGGGAAGGTGGGATAGAGACGGATGCTGTTCTTGGTCCCTAGGAAGGTGGAATAAACAGAAGTGCTGTCCTGTGGTCCCTAGGAAAACAGATGATGCTGTTCTGTGATCCTTAGGAAGGTGGGAGAAACAAATAGTGCTGTTCCTTGGTCTGAATTGGGGATGTAGCTACATCAATACTAACCACACTTCAATGTAAGAGAGAAGTAACAAAACAAGTAATATAAGCCTTTGCTCTTTTAAACCCTCAAGGTTTGTTATTCCTGCATCACCTAAGTTTAAAGGCTACAAACCAAACCCAATATTTTCTGTAACAAACATTAGGAAAGGAGCCCTGAGGCCGGATCGTCTCTGGATGGGGTACCGCAGGGCCGGCTATGGCCCTCATTTGCTCTCAACACCAGGCAAGCTTCAGGTGCTTTCCCAAACGTTGCAGAATTTTTGTAGAATGGCCCAAGTAGTTTTCTTTTAAATTTTTTTAGGTTGCAAGAGTTTCAGATTGCTTGTTTTCTCCAGAAAATGAAACATGGAACCTAATCTGTTTTCTGTTTCTCTGTCACCTATGTATATCTTGTGAAGGCAAATTGAGTGTTGCTGGCAACACTATTTACTGCTTTTGGCCAACTCGGTTGATTTATGATGGTTTTTACTGATCATCCATCGCTCAGACAGACACAAGAGTGGTTGCCTTCAGGGTTTTCTCGAAACTTAGTCTTCCCCTCCCCCAATCTAGCATTTCTCCCCCTATGTAATTAAAAAGTGCATAATCATAGAGGCTTTCCGAGAAAGAAATATTGAATCTTTTTGAGTTACATTGGGGTCTAGGATGGCTGAACAGCTGTTAGTTCTGAAATCATGGCCTTCAGTGATGCTGCCACAGGTAAGCTTGGGTCCGCTGAAACACCCTCACTGCTCACGCTCCATTATGCAAGAAGCGTTTCTTGCAGAAGCAGTAGAACATTTCAGCCCCATTTCAAGGAACAGCAACAAAGGTGGCAACTCATTCAAGTGCTGCGTTTTCTCTCACTCACTGGCTTTTCCTTTTAAACAACCAAAAGAATCTAAGATTTGTTTCAAGTCACATTTTGGGAGAAAGCACACAAAAAAACAAAGCATCTTGTTGATTCTGAGACCTCCTGTCTTTCCCCACAGATCCCAATCCTGTTTGTCTTGAAGCACATCCTATTTTTTCAAGAAATAGAGGAGATAAGTGTTGGAGAGGTAAGTACAGGGGTTAAGGTTCTTGCCTTGGATGTATCTGACCTTTGCCGATCCCTGGCACCATATGGTCTCCTGGGAACCTTCAGGTATAAATCCTGAACACAGCAAGGACCAGCCCCTGAGCACTTGCTTTGTTGTATCTCTCTGACAAGGGGGAAGACAAGATAGATGTTTCTAGCCTACCTAAAGTCCTTCTATATAAATGCACTTAAAACAAAGGGGCAG
>JAJIBD010038004.1:0-32844 GCA_021461705.1 Cryptotis parvus
TTGAGGTACACCCGGCAGAGCAGAAACCAGCTTTCCCCCGTTGAACCCCCTGCATTCCATGGACCACGAGAGCAACTTCCGACCCGAGTCCACCATCCCGATGGAGCCTCGGGAGGAGCCCAGAGAAACCCCCCACACCTTGCTGGCAGCTATCTGTGTCACCATCCACACTCTGCAGCTGGTAAGATCTCCCCCAGCATATTAATCCAGTCTCCAGCCCACAGATTAATCCAGTCTCCAGCCCAGCTTGTCAGAAACCCAGCCTACAAGGACCAGCCCTGCAGAGACCCGCCCTTCAGAGGAGAGTATTTCAAGCCCAGGAATGCTTGAGCCTAAGACACAGGTACACCCGGCAGAGCAGAAACCAGCTTTCCCCGTTGCGGCGTGCTGCTGTCCGCGTAATTTACCTCCAAATTACCATAAATATTCTACCCACCCCTCTGAGAGAGCCCCACAAAGTAATGAGAATATTGCGCCCGCATGGCAGAGCCTGGCAAGCTGTCCGATGCGTGTTCGATATGCCAAATCCAGTAACAAAAATGTTTATTTTCCTGACCCGAAAGAGCCCTTAATATGGCAGCAGTAAGAAAGGCAAACAAGCAGTGCCTGATAAAATTTCACGGCTGTCCTAGGCTGCCAAAACGAAGAAGGACTAAAATGACTGTCTGTGCTTTCAATGCACGTACGCTGGCATTGGAAGCATATATTGAGGATCTGATGGTGCAAGTGCAAAAGATCAAGTACGACATCATTGGTCTGACTGAGACGAGGAGGCGTCAATCGCATCATGCTGTATTTGACACCGGAGAAGAATTGTTCCTTGGAACATGTGACGAAAAGAGGCGTCGGTGGCGTTGATGTCCTTGTCAACACAAACATGGCTGTCAACATTGATTCATTTGAATGCCTAACAAACCGAATAGGAAGATTACACTTGAGGAGATGTGGCCCACTGCCAGCAATTTCTATCTTCATTGTTTATGCACCAACATCCACATACAAAGAAGATGAAATTGAGAAATTCTACATGGAATTGGAGGAATTCTATAAAAAAAGATCACACCTTCTACAAGATCATAGTCGGTGATTTTAATGCCAAGATAGGACCGAGAAGATCGGCTGAAGAACTCCACATCGGGACCCATGGCCTAGAATGGAGCGAACAGGGTGAGAGACTATCTGAGTTCATCATGTCCACCAAGACTATTCATGGGAACTCACAGTTTCAGAAGGCTGAAGCGAAACGTTGGACATGGGAATCTCCTGGCGGACAGTTCCACAATGAAATTGACCACATCATCTTCAATCGACGGTTTTGTCTGACTGATGTTGCTGTCGTCCCCAAATTCCAAACAGGATCAGACCACCGTCTCCTTCGTGCAAAATTCTACTTCCCGCAATGGGGAGAAAAAGCTGCAATGTTTAAGAAGAGAACTCCCAGAACGACCACCAACTGGGAACTCTTTGGCACCATTGCGGCAACATGGGAAGATACCATCATTGATGACATCGATGAAGAATACAACCGACTGGTTCAGCACCTCCATGATTGTGCAAAGAATGCCGAGAGAGAGAAAGACACAAAAGGACGCTTGTCTTCAGAAACTCTTGAGCTCATTCGCCAACGTGGCAAGGCGCGAGCCTCAGGAGACCAAATGCTAACGTCCAAGCTTGCTAAACAGTGCAGAGAAGCGATAAAAGCAGACCTCAAAGACAGAAGAGCAGAAATACTGGAAGATGCAGCAGAAGCCGTGAAAAGTATTCGCACTGCCCGCCTGTCCTTCGCCAACTATAAGACCAAGATGACTGCCCTCCGACGCCCTGATGGATCTATCACATCTTCCAGAAAGGCAATGGAGAAGATTATCCAGGACTTCTACTCAAATCTCTTTGATAGCCACATCCACCTGCCCACATACCAAATTCCACAGGATGGATATGTCATTCCCAACATTCTCCCTTCTGAAATCCGACATGCCATCTCATCGGTAAAGAAGGGAACAGCACCAGGCCCAGACAAAGTCAGACCCGAACACCTGAAGAATCTGCCGTCGGTACTCATCAATACACTAGCTCGGCTCTTCACACGCTACCTGTCTGAATGCAAGGTGCCCTCCCAATGGAAAACCAGCAGGACAGTTTTACTGTTCAAGAAGGGAGACATTCACGACATCGGCAACTATCGCCCCATCTGCCTGTTGTCTGTCATCTACAAGCTGTTTACACGAGTCATCCTGAACAGGATTAGCAGAACACTAGATGAAGGACAACCATGCGAGCAAGCAGGTTTCCGGAAAGGATTCAGCACAATCGACCATATCCACACAGTAACCAAGCTCATTGAGGTTTGTAGGGAGTACAAGATGCCGCTCTGTCTCACGTTCATTGATTTACAGAAAGCCTTTGATTCTGTGGAGACTGAAGCAGTCATCGAAGCCCTAGTCAAACAGGGTGTTCAAACCCAATACATCAAGATCCTTCGTGAGCTGTACTACGGATTCACCACCAGGATCTCACCATTCTACAAAGAAGTGATCATTGATGTCAAAAGAGGGGTTCGACAGGGTGATACCATCTCACCAAAACTCTTCAGTGCCACCCTCGAGAACATCATGAGACAATTAGAATGGGAAGGAATGGGAGTGAAGATAGATGGTCGGCAACTACACCACCTCCGCTTCGCTGATGACATCGTTCTAGTAACACCAAACATTAGCCAAGCGGCACAAATGCTGGCTGACTTTAACCGAGAATGTGGAAAGGTAGGTCTACAGCTGAATCTGAAGAAAATTATGTTCATGAGAAATGAACTAGTTCCTGAGGCCCCATTCACTCTCAATGGAGCAAACATCTCTGAATGCAGCAGTTATGTGTACCTAGGTCGAGAAGTCAACATGATGAACGACCTAAAACCTGAGCTGTGCAGGAGGAAGAGAGCGGCATGGAATGCCTTCAAAGGCATCGAAGAAATAGCTAAAAGGACAAAGAACCTCCGGCTCTGGGCACATCTCTTTGACTCCACCGTTCTCCCTGCATTAACATACGCCTCAGATACCTGGGCCCTACGAAAGCAGGATGAGAATGCTATTCGGGTCTCCCAGAGAGGCATCGAAAGAGCTATGCTTGGAATATCACGTCTCACTCAAGTGAGTGAAGGAATCCGGAGTTCTGACCTCCGTCGCTATTCCAGAATCAGGGACGCTGTCTCGTTTGCCAAGGCATCGAAAATCAGATGGGCTGGACATGTAATGCGATTTGGAGACAACCGCTGGACTAGAGCCGTTACCAACTGGATCCCACGGGATGTCAAAAGATCACGTGGCCGCCCACCTACAAGATGGTCAGACTTCCTTGTTAAGACCCTGAAGGAACGGTTTGAGGCTCTTCATATTCCTGAATCAACCAGATGCCATTGGGCTACATTGGCACGTGATAGGGTCCAATGGAAATGTTACTGGCGCCCGCTCGAGCAAATCGATGAATAACGGGATTCAAGTGATCAAGTGATCAATAGAAAACTTCAAGAGGGAATCCCACATCAATAAAATATCATAGATATACTGTCCAAAATCAACAAATGATGTCGCAGGAGTCACAACCTACTGGTCCTGATTATTCCCCTTAGAAAAACAGAAATGCGGCATGGCTTTTTATGTCCTTTCCTGTTACTATCAAGCAGGATGAACAAGAACGGGACAAAGCAAAACATGCTGAGATTCCCATCTATATAATGAGTTTTAAAAGGCTATCACTGTATATGGACTAGATTCTCTGCATTGTTATGAGTTGTTAACAGGATGGTCCAGTCAGGAATTAAGCATTTCTCATGCTTGGAAGTTAATTGCAAAAACAGGACTAAGTCCTCAACAGGACTAATTATGCACAGTGGAGAGCAAAGCAGAAGAAACTTATAAGATGTCTAGGGATAATTTAAGATGTGCTGAAACTAGGGAAGTGACCTTAGATATTGTAACTAGTGCTGGAGTAATTGGTGCAGTATAGTTTCAGTTGGATACTGTCACTTTCTTCTAAGACAAACAAAGCTAGCTGCTTTGATGGAATGGAGAAGAGTTGGTTAAAGAGGCATTGGATCCAGTTTTTTAAAGGTCCTACATCAAAGTGATGAGCATATATAGCATTTATAGCTCGCCTGGAGGAGGCATTGGGCAGATTTTGAAGATGATCTCATGAGGGATAAGTGGCTATTGCAACTTGCCTATGACAATGCTAATGTTGACGGTCAACATGCTATTCACCCCTAAGCAATGAGACTTCTACTATCTTGGAGTATTTGTGGTGTGCTGTGAGGCCAGTACCTTCACTCACTTATGTGAGTGCATTAACTGCTGATAAGTTTAGAAGGGAGCAAGGAAGACAATGTTTTAATTGTAGTAAACTGATGATTTTTATCTTTTTTAATATTTTATTTATATTTTATCTATTTTTTAAATAATGTTTATAACACCGTGAGATAGACATTTACAAAGCTGTTCATGATTGGGTTTCAGCCATACAATGTTGCAGCACCCATTCCTCAAAAACTGGTCATTTTCGTGGACCCTAGCGATAGCACAGCGGGTAGGGAATTTGCCTTGCACGTGGCTGACCCAGGTTCGATCCCCAGCATCCCATATGGTCCCCCAAGCTATGCCAGGAGGAATTCCTGAGTGCAGAGCCAGTAGTAACCCCTGAGCATTGCCGGATGTGACCCCAAAAAAAAAAGAAAGCAATAAAAAAGTTTGGCTTTTAGCTTCATTTATATTTGTTCATAAGATCAGAGGATGAGTAAGGAGAGATTCTTATTAGTCATTCTGGTGCCCATCAGACAACAGCCTACTTTTCTGCCCTATTATCTTTCCCTATTTAAATGTCTTCTTATGGCCATGCAGACAAGATCGTTGTTTTCAGGGCAGAGCCCACCATCCTTATGTTGAAAATAATGCTTTTTTAGAATTTATGGATAATTCCATTATCATATCTCTCATGTTTGATTGTCCCTTGAGCAGTGATGGGATCAAAGCATCAAAGCTACAATTTGGCAAGCCAGCCAGAGAGGAGTCCACTTTGTGGGCCAATCTCAGATCATAAAACTTTTATGTAAAGCACCTCGACTGACAGGGCCTCTTTGTACTGGCTGCTTCCCCTTTCTCCCTGTTTGCACCCTTGGGTCAGAGAAACAGCTGTGTGAGGAAGTCAATCAGCCCTGTCTGTGTGGTCACTTCTGTGTCTACAAATGGAGATAGTTGCCTTGGGGTGCATATTCAGAAAATCCCTTCTCCTTTTGGAACCTACTTCCCTATGGACTAGGGGAAATTCTGTGAGCCCTTCTGGGAGTAGAAATAGTGTAAATTTTGCCTAAATCTGTGAATTGATTCATATCTCTGCCTATGCATGGCTGCATCACTTCACTTGTCCTCTCATTGTTCATAGATTTGTTCGAGCAGGCACCAGTAACATCTCCATATGTCCTGTTGCAACTGAGTGTACCCCAGGGGCATCTGCTTGCCCCAGGACTGAAAAAGCCTCAAACCATTCTTCAGGTCTGGGAATGAGGTCCATAATTGTTACTGGTTTTTTTGGCATATCAAATAAAACACGGGTTAGCTTGCCAGGCTCTGCCATATAGGTGGTATACTCTTAGTAGAAGTCTCTCATCTCGAGCATTTACTGATGATACTCAATGGGGAAATCTGGTTTTCTCTTGGGTGGAGCACTGAGGAGCTGTGGAGTCTGGATGTTGAAATAACTGGCCTCATGGTGTCGGGGTTGCTCTGGCTTCCTGCTAGGCTCACTGGGATGACGGGTCGCAATTAGAACCTGCCTAGTACTGTATACAGCATATAAATGTGAAAGAGCCTGGGATGGACCTGATCCTCACATTTAGTACTATCTAAGACTGTTGCACGGCCGTAGAATGGCCACATGCCAACAGAGCTGTGGGTCTGGCATGTCTCTCTTCTGGGGTAGCGGGTGGGGAGGTGGAGGAAAGGGTGGAGGAGCCCAAATCCTGCTCCAAGTCCTGCCAGTGTGGCCCTCCCCCGCACGTGTGAGAGAACCCTTGGAGCAATGGCCAGGGGCTGGCCGAGTCCCTTACCAACCACTGGAGGTCAGCTCCATGGGTTGTTTCCACGTGGGGCTGAGCGGCACAGCTGTGGGTCTGCAGTGGTTGGGTCTAGATCTCTTCTGGGGTTGCCGATGGAGCTGTGTGTCTGGCATGTCTCTCTTCCGGGGTAGCTGGCATGGAGGTAGAGGAAAGGGCAGAGGAGCCCAAATCCCTGCTCCAAGTCCAGCCAGCGTCGGCCCCTCTCCTGCAAGTGTGAGTAAACCCTTAGAGCAATGTTGGACTCGGCCAGGGGCTGGCCGAGTCCCTTACCTACCACTGGAGGTCAGCTCCAACGGTTACTTCCATGTGGGGCCGAGCAGCACAGTTGTGGGTCTGCAGTGGTTGGGTCTGGATCTATTCAACTCCAGTCACGCTGAGACCTTGACATTGAAATTCAGAAGCAATCATCGAACAGAGAGATGAGAGGTGGAGGGTTGTGGGTGTTTCAGTAGTGGTGGGGTGTAGTAATTTTGTATATTAATACCTTACATTTCAATACTATTGTGTTATACGTGAACTCTAGTAAATAAAATAATTATTTTTTCATTGAGAGGGAAAAGCACACTAAGAAAGGAAAATCCTGACTTGTACCCTGTGAACAATCTGGAAGTTTGAAGCCAGGTTTAAGTGTTAAGCAGAAACCATTTTGTCAGATCTAGTTTTACTTGTTAACAAACAGGAGAAACTCAGTTGTTGCTATACATTAGATGAATGTATAATCTAGCGGTTTCATAGAATTAACCAAAAAGTTTGAACTCTCCTATCCATCCCATGAGCCCATCTCCCATGACTATTCCTTTTGGAAAGGTCAGTTGGGAGCTGTATTCATCTGCCAGACGTTGCTATATGCTGTGGTTTCAGAGCTCGTTTCATGTCTGCATCTTGTTGATATGTGATGATATCTAAACTCTGTTTTTTTCTATTGTTACTAAAAAGGAAAGTCTAAAGAGACAAATATCAGTGAATTTTGATAGTCATCTGGCTCAAAAGAGAGTCATGGCTTAGCTAAAGTATTAATATGTGCATTCTTTCCTTTTATCTATTGGTGAATGAACTTGGCTTCTGTTGGAAAAAAAAAAGCATAAAGCCTATTGGTTTATTTAAACAAACAAAAAAGCATAAAGCCTATTGGTTTCTTTAAATAAAAAAACACAAACAAACCTATTGGTTTATTGGATCACAATTAAGTTGGAAGACTTCTGGGCCAGAGCGATAGCCCAGCGGGTAGGGCGTTTGCCTTGCACGCCGGCTGGCCTATGCTGGCCTGGGTTTGATCCCGGCATCCCATATGGTCCCGAGCACCGCCAGGAGTAATTCCTGAGCAAAGAGCCAGGAGTAACCCCTGAGCATCTTCAGGTGTGACCCAAAAAAGAAAAAAAAAAAAGTTGGAAGACTTCTGAAATGGCTATTGAGCTTAGACAATATTTGGAGATTTCGTTCTAAATTTTCACTATGAACATTTTTTTAATTTAAACACCATGATTTACAAAGTACAAAGTTTTTCACAATACAGTTGTTAGAGAGATTGATCGTTCAACACCATCCCACCAGCAGTGTGCTCCCAACACTATTTCCCACCCACCCCTCATCCCCATGGCTGCTCCCTTAGACGGCACTAATTATATTGACCATTTCAGCCCATATAAGGGAATGGTATTGAGAAAGCCGTGACATTTTTTTCTCGGTTGTGATGTGCGGAGTCTGGCCGCTTTATGTTCTTGCATTCACTTTCTGAGTTTCTAGAACGTAGTGGCTTTTTACTAGTCAACCCCAGCCCCACCATCACTGCACCATGGACAACAGTTATTTCAAATATTTCTCTCTATTTAATATTTATTAAATCTAATTAAGTCTAATATTAAGTCTAATATTTAGTTATTGGACTTATGAAAATATTTGGAGATTTCCATCTAAATTTTCATTGTAAAATATTAAGTGGTTTTTAAAGGTGAAAAGCTTTATTTTTTAAATTATTATTATTATTATCATTTTATTTTTATTACTGGTTTTGGCATATCTCAACAAAACTATGTTCATGAGAAATGAACTAGTTCCAGAGGCCCCCTTCACTATCAATGGAACAAACATCTCTGAATGCAGCAGTTATGTGTACCTAGGTCGAGAAGTCAACATGATAAATGACCTAAAACCTGAGCTGCGCAGGAGGAAGAGAGCAGCATGGAATGCCTTCAAGAGCAGAGAAGAAATAGCAAAAAAGACAAAGAACCCTCCGGCTCTGGGCACATCTCTTTGACTCCACCGTTCTCCCTGCATTAACATACGCCTCAGAGACCTGGGCCCTACGAGAGCAGGATGAGAACGCTATTCGGGTCTCCAAGAGAGGAATCAAAAGAGCTATGCTTGGAATATCACGCCTCACTCAAATGAGAGAAGGAATTCTGAGTTCTGACCTCCATTGCTATTCCAGAATCAGGGACGCTGTCTCGTTTGCCAAGGCATTGAAAATCAGATGGGCTGGACATGTAATGCGATTTAGACAACTGCTGGACTGGATCCCACGGGATGTCAAAAGATCACGTGGCCGCCTACATACAAGATGGTCAGACTTCTTCGTCAAGACCCTGAACGAACAGTTTGAGGACTTCGTATTCCTGAAACAACCAGATGCCATGGGCTACACTGGTAAGTGATAGGGTCAAATGAAAATGTTACTAGTGCCCGCTCGAACAAATCGATGAATAACGGAATGTCAACTGATCAAGTGATTATTTTTTTTTTTTTTTTGCTTTTTGGGTCACACCCGGAGATGCTCAGGGGTTACTCCTGGCTCGGCACTCAGGAATTACTCCTGGCAGTGCGGCGGATCAAGTGATTATTTTATTTTTATTATTTTTATTTGTTTATTTTGCCTTTTGGTTTCACCCAGCGATGCTCAGGGGTAACTCCTGGATCTGCACTCAGGAATTACTCCTGGCGGTGCTCGGGGACCATATGGGATGCCGGAGATCGAACCTGGGTTGGCTGCATGCAATGCAAATGCCCTACCTGCTGTGCTATCATTCCAGCCCCTAAAGGTGAAAGGCTTTAAAAAATAGGAATGGCAAATCAATATTTTAGCACCTGAGATAAGTTTGTATCTTAAAGCTTCAGTGGCCATGCCATGAGGAATTCTCTTGAGTTACCAAAACTACACTAAATCCATTGTTTTACCTTCAAAATTAAGAGCCCAAAGGAAAAAAAAAGAACAGAAACTGGGAACTGCTGTGAGGTGGAATGGGAGATGGGATGGGAGAGCTCTCTGGGAAAGGTGCACCCAAGAACTGTCTCTGTGGTTTCATGAAAGTAAAGCAAAACCATGACATTGGATTCATGATGTGTGTGTGTGTGTGTCTGTGTGTGTCTTAGATGAGGAGAACTGGGTTGGACAGGTTGAATGCAAATGAGTGAAATACAGAAGCTGGAGAGATCCTAGAGGGGTTAAGGTGTCTTGCCTGCAGCCCACACTGTTTCTGCCCACATTGTTGGATCCCTGACACACCATTTCCCCCATCCCGGAGCAACTGCCAGGAGATGTCCCTGAACCCAGAGGTTCAAACACCTCTGGGAATGACCCAAAATAAAAATATTTAATAATATGTAAAATGAAATTCTTTTTTATCCAATGCAGAAATGATTTATTTTTAATTGTCAACTTCCAGGCAAATTGACAGAGCTTTGCAGTGAAAGAAAAGAAAGAAAGTCAGTTTGGGGTGCCTGGCTTCTGGGAACCTGAGGATCTCAGCACGTGGGGGCCTTCCCACTACAGAACAAGTTGTTGTAATGTCGGTACTTTGTGTTGTAGCTTCCTAGGTTCCTCTTAAAGCACAGGGCAGCTTCTTTGTCACATTCACACAATATCTTTCTGCATGAGCCCTGTTTGGCTGAAATAAAAACAGAGGTAAGAGGTGGTTAATATCCTATGGTTTGTTGTGAAACTTCCCTGGATTCCAGAAGGTTGTACTTAGAGACAAACACGCTGACTCCAGATGGTCCTGACTCATTGGATATAGATATGGGCCTCTAAGCTATGCTAGGAATACACAGCAGTGCTGTAGACTGGAAAAAGCTCCTCCCAGCCCCATCTCCTTCTTGTAATGCATGTACCAGAGGCAGAGCAGGCCCAGGGGAAGTGCTGGGCCATGATGGAGTCATGGCCCAGCCTCCCCTTTTGCACTGGTTGGTCTCTGGGGAAGAGACCTTGATCACAGGTATTGACCCTATGATTTCAGATTATTTTAGAACAGTATTCCAAATGCCTTTTGATTTTCTGCTGAACCCCTTATGGTTAGTGTACGCTCAGTCCTGCTGAGGTCACTGATAAACTTAAGGTAGGAAGGGCTGGGGTGACCTGTTGCATCCTTGGGGGGTTCCTCTGCCGCCCAATCCACAGTAACAGCCGTTGAAGCCTGTAGGTGTGTCTGAGCAGATCCAGCCCAGGGTGTTGGGGGATACCCAATAATTGTCGAATGAACTCAAACCTCAGTCACAGTGTTCGTGGGGACACAGCAGTCCCTCAGGGCATCCCTCTCAGTCACCTCTCTCCAATCTTCCCGTGTCAGTCTCCACTTTGCTCCCACTCACTCAGCCCGCTCTCCTGAGGTGAGGGTCCCTACCCCTGGAGACAGGCCCTGGGAGAGTTCAGTGGACAGGGCCCTGTGGTGACTGAAATCTCCCTCACGACCCTTGGGCCCTTCTCTGTGCTCTTCTGGGAAGGCCAGTCCCTTGTCCCCTGACTCTGGCACAGCCTGGAACTCAGAGAGACATCACCCCACTCACAAGCCTATGTGGCCATCAGGCTATGAGAAAGACACCCCCTTTTTCCTTATTTCATATCTGACTCTTCACTATAGTGTCTTTTCATTGTCTTCACTTTGCACTCAGCCAGGGACTTGGGGACTGGGCCACTGTCCCCTGTGTCCCTATGGCTGAGCTCAGCCTTATGACCACGTTTTCAACACGGACTGGGTGGGACCACAGGCTCTTGCTTACCACACATGATTTGCCCATTCTTGTATTCCACCTCATAGTTCAAAAATTTGGACCCACAGCCCTCTGTCTTCAAGCGGCGGTAGCAACAGTCATGCCTAAAGCAGCACCTGGAACAAATACGATATTGGTACTGACTGACCCGCACCAAGCCAGGCCCTGGAGCTTTGACTTCATCCTTGATTACAGGTATTGACCCTATGATTTCAGATTCTTTTAGAACAGCATTCCAACTTCCTTCTTGCTTTTCTACTGGGCCCCTTATGACTAGTGTACCCCCAGTCCTGCTAAGGCCACTGATAAACTGATAAACTTAAGGTAGGAAGAGCTGGGGTGACCTCACCAGTCTGTTGCATCCTTGGGGATTCCTCTGCCGCCCAATCCGCAGTAACAGCCATAGAAGCCATAATTGGTTGCTGCATTCTTTCCTGTTGTTGTCTTTATAATTTTTGCAAAATCCCACAAATCCCCATGGATTGGCAGCAGGCCTAGAAGGAGATTGCCATGGTTGGTGCCATTGCACTTCTGTCCTCCCTCTTAACTTCTCTCTGTTGCTTCCCTCCCTTAAATCACTCTTCTTCATAGGGAGGATCTGATGGGTCTAAATTTTCTTCCCCATAGGCTGTCCCCCTCATTACTAGAGACCCAGGCCCGCTCTTACCACAGGCCATGATCATTGCCAACATCAGCAGGATCTTCATGCTGGAAACTCTGTTTAGCGAAACACACACAATTGGCCTGGATTCTACTCCCATGTGGGGCCGCTTCTGCTCCAGCACTGTTAATCCACCACCCTCAATACTAGAGACTACAGGGCAACAGCAGACAGGCTCCACCTGCCAGCCAGTGTCCAGATCACAGACCCACCACACAGAGGACACCAGCATGCACACAGAGCCCCCTGAGTCTCCCAGATCCGCTGGGCATCTCACACACATGCAGACTCAGACCCAGGTAGCTCCCCACAGGACACCCCAATGAGATGCACCCCATGCTCCTGACATCCTGGGAATCCTGGAAGCTGGCAGCTGGGTCAGAAAATGGACTGTCAGATTCCCATGGTCCCAGTTTGTGTATACCCCATACATAGAGTTCATGGCCCTAGCTTGGATTCATAGTTTGAAATACCATGCAAGGATACTGATCCTCTTATTGTTCTCTGAATTAATACAACACCTCCTTTTTTTGTTTGTTCGTTTAGTTGGTTGGTTTGTGGGCTATACTTGGCAATGCTCAGGGTTTCTCCTGGCTCAGCCTCACCCTCCTGGTGAAACTCAGGAGACCACTCAGGGGGCAACAATTGAACCTTAGTCAACGGCATGCAAGGAAAGCACCCTACCCACTGTACTATCTCTCTAGTCTCCAACACTTTCTTTGAAGATTTACCTACTACTTGCTCACAAATTGCCACATAAACATGTATCTGCACACTTGCATCACCAACTAATGAAGATTTCATGTCTCTCCTATATTCTCATTCATATAACACATTGTCCAGCATACCCTCTTGTAATCACCAAGTTATAGTCCCATCTTCTTCTGTCCCTACGCACAAAGCACACACACACAAACACACACATATATAGACACTTGCAGAGCACTGCAACTTCCACACCAGCCAGTGAGAAAGAATTCCTAACAGGACATTAATTTCAACTGTATACCTCTCCAAGGCACTTGGCTGATACTCTGGATGAGCTCCTTCTTTATTCTGAAATCCTACTCACCTTGTTGCTCTGTAAGCCTTAGGATGATTAAAATACAGAGGAAGGTGTGCTTGTATTTTATGCTGTTCTCAGCCCATCAATAACTGATGTCAAGATTGGATAAGCCCATGACTGTTCTTTTGATGTATGTAAAATAATTTTTAGCAGTAATCATTAACAAACTCAGTGTGGGGGGAGGCAGGAAAGGGTTTATTCTTTACAGAACCTAGAAATAACATATCACACCCACGGTAACCCAGGAGATCAAGAAGGGGAGTGGGGAAAATGTACATGTGTTTGGCCCAAGTGTTCATTGAAGTACAAGTAAGGGTTCTAGGTTTTCACTGGCATATTCCTGGCTGAGTTGAAACAAAAGGGTAAAGTACAGGAATGAAAAGGAAAAGAACAAGTGACCCATATGGTCAGTTAAATAAGCCAACAATATCTCTAAATTAATCCTCCATGGTGCCAGGTGGCCTGCACTTTACCTAAGAGTGAAGCTGTCATTGGTTTATTCAAGATAGCCTCTTTGAAGTTGATGCCTTTTTTCAAGTGGGACCCTTTGTAATCAAAGCTTAAGTCCAGGGGAGGCAAAGAGATAGTACAAAGGATAAGGTGCTTGACTTGCACACCATCGACCCAGGATTGATCCCCCAGCTCCCCATATGGTCAGCCTATCATTTAGTTGAAGGGTTGAAGGGTGTTTATCCTTTTATATGGTGGTCATTTGCTGGGGATACCTTAGTGTAGAGCCAGGACTAAGCCCTGAGTACTGCCAGGTATGACTGAAAAACAAAAATAAAAGAAAAAGTCCAGTATTTGATTCACAAAAATAGGAAATGGGGGAAAAATAGAAATCTGTGTCTGTTTCCAACACAATCATAAGAATTCAGAGTTCATGCATATAACAATAATTTCCTGGGTGGCTAACATGATAAAAATCAGGAGTCTGCACTTGGAACACATACCACACACATGTCTGAGTGATGATTGAAGCAGATTTTACTTCAGGTAGTTAGCCCAAAGTTTGAAATAGGCCCTGTAGCAATTGTCCTAAATTCGAAAATAAGTCAGTGATCTTTGATGCAGGCCCTGGATAACTGCTTAAGGATTTGGGTAATGTGAAATAACTTACCATCTTGAACCATTTGGATAAGGAGGTTTTAACCTGTCTTGGTAGATCATTCTCTGACTCATCAAAGTCATTTCCCTATCCTGTGATTAGCTCCATTCACTTAAAGGGTATTTCTTCTTTTATGCAGAGATCATGTGTTATGTTCCTGATGGTGCCTTTCCTGAGCCACTGGGCTGAGTAACCCATGAGATCACTCCAGGGTTCCTAGAGGCAAAGGCTTCACATTCTAAGTCCAGACAGTGGCAACAGACAGATGCCAGGGTCCTAGTGTTCTCCAGAAAATACTATAGATTAGCAATTTACCTATGGCTGGGATTGGGGACACGGTTCCCTTTGAAACATTCATGGTTGTCTTTGAAAACCTTTAAGAAGTATACGCTTTCTTAGAAATTTCTGTTTAGATCCAAAACAGCAAGAATAACAAGTGCTGGCATGGATGTGGGGAAAAGGGACTCTCATCCATTGTTGGTGGGAATGTTGACTGGTACAGCGTTTTTGGAAAACAATATGGACATTCCTCCAAAACTAGAAATTGAACTCCCATTTGACCCGGCAATACCACTCCTGGGAATATACCCTGTGAATTCAAAAACACACAGTAAAAACACCATCCGCACTTTTATGTTCATAGCAGCACTATTCACAATAGCCAGAAACTGGAATCAATCAGAGTGTCCAAGAATTGATGACTAGATAAAGAAACTTTGGTACATCTACACAATGGAATACTATTCAGCTGTTAGGAAAATACAAAAATTTGCCTATAAATGGATGGATATGGAGAGGATCATGTTGAGTGAAATTAGCCAGAAGGAAAAAGACAGATATAGAATGACTGCATTTATTTGCATGACATAAATATATATGCATACATACATACATATTATGATACTAATATCCAAGATCAGACAAAACATGGATCACAGGTCTTGTCAAAGGTGGAATTTACCGCAAGCATGAGGGAGTTAGAGGTTGGTAGGACAGAGAAGGGAACAGTGTGCTAATAATTGTTGTGATAATACCAACCTAGAACTGAGCATTGAATACAGACAAAAAGATATACATGATAACCTCTAAATGTATGTATTGCAATCCACAATGTGTAAGAGAAGGAAGATAGAGAGAAAAGAGATAAAGAACCTGCCATAGAGGCAGGTTAGGGGAGGGGAGGGAATCGGGAAATTGGTGGTGGGAAATGTGCACTGGTGGAGGGATGGGTGCTGGAACACTGTATGACTGAAACCCGAACATGGACATCTTTGTAATTGTATATCACATGGTGGTATAATAAAATATTTTTAAAAGTTCTGTATAGATGGCTTGGAGACAGAGCTTGTGTCCCTCTGAAACTATATGTTGCCAGACAACCTTTGAGCTACCCTCCCACCCCTTACCACATGCCTGCTTTTGCCTCTGTATAATCATTTCTTGTCACCATGGGATGGCAACAGTCATGCAAATGGGTTTAGAAAGTTAGGCCTATGAGTTACAAATATTTTTATCGCGTTTTTTACTGACAGTTCTATTGAAATAACAGGGCAGATGAAAATTCCTGTGATGGTGGTCCGTTCTAGAGGCCTCAACCAAGCATAGCATAGCTCAGTAATAAAGTGCCTGTCTTGCAAGCATTAGGACATGAGTTTGATCTCTGGCATCACCTCACATCCTCTGATCACAATCCTGGTGGTATCACACTTTATGATCCCCAACACTACAGAAATGCATCTGTTCTCTGGCATACCACAAAAAGGTTGGTGTGAGCACAATAATCAAGTGCTGGGATCCCCAGTCATAATAAAAACAACCAGAAAGAAATTATTACAATACTATGGAACACAAAGTTGTTCACAGTACAGCTATTTCAAGTATTCAGTGTCCTTACACCAATCCTACCACCAATGAGACCTTCCCTCCACCAGTGAACCCTGTTTCCCACACCACCCCAGCCTGCCCCCTTAGCAGGCACAAACATATCTACTTTATATAGCCTGTTCCAACAAAAAGGAAAGTGGAATTGTGAAAAAAAATCAATAAAAGTCAATTTGTGATCATTGTCATATCCCAAAATGGTGTTACTAAAGTCGTTGTCTGAGGATGTATTAGCTGGTTGGTGCTTGTTGAGCCCTCTGTGTTATAGTTTTTTTTTTTTTTTTTTTTGCTCACTGACCTGGTGATCTTCTCTGCAACTTTCTCATCAGATTTGCTGGGCTCCTGGGCTGTTAGCACTGTGAAACTTGGAGGTGTCGTGAATTGCACATGGGACTGTGCATTCCGGGGAGCTATGGAAAGATTTAGTGGCTAAGTGGCTTGGATGAGCTTCAATTGTGGAGCTGGGTTGTTTCTATGCTGGAGGGTATATATTATATATATATGTGTGTATGTATATGTATATATAATACATACACACATATATATGTATATATACATATACATATATATACATACTACATATGTAGAGCAGTATTATATATACATATACATATGTATATGTGAGTAGATAGGTTAGTATATAATATATATACTAACTTAAATATGTGTAGTATTATGTATACATAACATATATATACATATATATATATTAAGGAAAAGATGGGTGCTGCTGGGCCTTCAGGAAAAAGGAATCTGTTTGACCCATTATTCTCCCCAGGTAGGCTGATCCAGGCCCCAGATTTCTCACCGCAGACCAGTCTACCTGGGACAATTCTATGGTATTAATGTTGTTTTTCAGATTAGTTTTCCAGATCAATAGTTTTTAAAGGTATTTTTGTTTATTAGTTTTTACAATTACATAGATATACAATTAAAAAGTTCATAGTTGGGTTTTGGTCATACAGTGTTCCAGCACCCATCCTGCCACCAGTGCCCATTTCCCACCACCAACGTCCCCAGTTCCCTCCCCCTCCCCCCAGCTTTCCTCCATGGCAGGTTCTTTATTTCTTTCCCTTTCTCTCTCTTTCTCTTTTCCTTCCCCTCCAGACTATGGATTGCAGAACATACATTAAAGGGTTGTCATGTGTATCCTTTTGCCTCTATTTAATGCTCAGTTCTAGGTTGGCATTAGTACCCTTGACAATTGTTAGCACACTGTTCCATTTTATGTCTTACCTAGCCTCTGACTCCCACACGTTTGTGATAATTTCCACCTTTGACAAGACCTCCTGATATGTTTCACTTGACCTTGGATATTGGTATCATAATATGTACATATATATTTGTTATGCAAATAAATGCAGTCATTCTGTATCTGCCCGAGAATCGATGACTGGATAAAGAAGCTTTGGTACATCTACACAATGGAATACTACGCAGCTGTTAGAATAAATGAAGTTATAAAATTTGCCTATAAATGGATGGACATGAAGAAGATTATGTTGAGCAAAATTGTTTCTTAGTTTTTTAGATTTGAATGATTCTTTGGATCACTTGATCACTTGATCAACATCCCATTATTAACAACATCCTATTATTAACTTAACATTCCATTATTCATTGATTTGCTTGAGCAGGCGCCAGTAATATTTCCATTTGACCCTATTACATGCCAGTATTTCTTCATGACCCTATCCCAATGGCATCTGCTTGCTTCAGGAATACAATGAGCCTCAAACCGTTCCTTCAGGGTCTTGACGAAGAAGTCTGACCATCTTGTAGGTGGGCAGCCACGTGATCTTTTGATGTCCCGTGAGATCTAGTAGGTAACAGCTCTAGTTCAGCGGTCATCTCCAAATCGCATTACATGTCCAGCCCATCTGATTTTCAATGTCTTGGCAAATGAGACAGCTTCCTGACTCTGGAACGTAGACAGAGCTCAGAACTCCAAATTTTTTTCTCTCACTTGAGTGAGACATGATATTCCAAGCATCGCTCTTTTCGATTCCTCTTTGGTAGACTCGAATAGCATTCTCATCCTGCTTTCATAGGGCCCAGGTCTCTGAGGCGCATGCTAATGCAGGGAGAACGGTGGAGTCAAAGAGATGTGCCCGGAGCCAGAGGTCCTTTTGTCCTTTTTAGCTATTTCTTCAATGCTCTTGAAGGCATTCCATGCCGCTCTCTTCCTCCTGCACAGCTCAGGTTTTAGGTCATTCATCATGTTGAGTTCTCGACCTAGGTACACATAACTGCTGCATTCAGAGATGTTTGTTCCATTGAGAGTGAATGGGGCCTCTGGAACTAGTTCATTTTTCATGGACATAGTTTTGTTGAGATTCAGCTGTAGACCTATCTTTCCACATTCTCGATCAAAGTCAGCCATCATTTATGTTGCTTGGCTAATGTTTGGTGTTATTAGAACAATGTCATCAGCGAAGCAGAGCTGGTGTAGTTGCCAACCGTCTGCCTTCACTCCTATTCCTCCCCATTCTACTTGTAGCATGATGTTCTTGATGGTGGCATTGAAGAGTTTTGGTGAAATGGTATCACCCTGCCGAACCCCTCTTTTCACATCAATGATCACTGCCTTGTAGAATGGTGAGATCCTGGTGGTGAATCCATAACACAGCTCACGAAGGATCTTGATGTATTGGGTTTGAATGCCCTGTTTGGCTAAGGCTTTGAAGACCGCTTCAGTCTCAACAGAATCAAAGGTTTTCTTTAAATCAATGAAAATCAATGAACGTGAGACAGCCACATCTTGTAATCCCTACAAACCTCAATGAGCTTGGTTACTGTGTGGATATGATAGATTGTGCTGAGTCTTTTCGGAGCCAGTTTGCTCGCATGCTTGTCCTTCATCTAATGTTCTGCCAATCCTGTTTAGGATGACTTGAGTGAACAGCTTGTAGATGACGGACAACAGGCAGATGAGGCGATAGTTGCCGATGTTGTGAATGTCTCCCTTCTTGAACAGTAGAACTGTTCTGCTGGTTTTCCATTGGGAAGGCACCTTGCATTCAGACAGGTAGCATGTGAGGAGCCGAGCCAGTGTATTAATGAGTACTGACAGCAGATTCTTCAGGTGTTCGGGTCTGACTTTGTCTGGGCCTGGTGCTGTTCGCTTCCTTACTGACAAAATGGCATGTTGATTTCAAAAGGGAGAACGTTGGGAACGACATATTCATCCTGCGGAATTTGATATGTGGGCACGTGTACATGGCTGTCAAAGAGATCTGAGTAGAAGTCAGGAATAATCTTCTCCATTGCCTTTCTGGAAGATGTGATTGATCCATCAGGGCGTCGGAGGGCAGTCATCTTTGCTCTTATAGTTGGTGAAGCACAGGTGGTAGTAGCAAATGCTTTTCCCAGCTTCTGCTGCATCGGCCAGTATTTCTGCTCTTCTCTCTTTGAGGTCTTCCTTTATCGTTTCTCTCCACTGCTTTGCGAGCTTGGACATTAGCATTTAGTCGCTTGACGCTCGCGCCTTGCCACATTGGAGAATGAGCTCAAGAGTTTTTGAAGATAGACGTCCTTTTGTGGCTTTCTCTCTCTCTCGGCATTCTTTGCACAATATTGGAGTTGCTGAACCAGACAGTTGTATTCTTCATCGATGTCGCCAATGATGGTATCTTCCCATGTTGCTGCAATGGTGCCAAAGAGTTCCCAGTTGGTGGTCGCATGGGAGTTCTCTTGTTAAACTTTGCAGCCTCTTCTCCCTGTTACGTGAAGTAGAATTTTGCATGAAGGAGATAGCGTTCCGATCCTGTTTGGAATTTTGGGGCAATAGCAACATCAGTCAGACAAAACCGCCAATTGAATATGATGTGGTCAGTTAGTTTCATTGTGGAACTGTCCACCAGGTGATTCCTATGTCCAACTTTCGATTCAGCCTTCTGGAAATGTTAGTTCCCATGAATGGTCTTGGTGGACATGATGAACTCAGATAGTCTCTCACCCTGTCCGTTCCATTCTAGGCCATAGGTCCTATAGCCTATGGGTCCTAATTTATCTTCAAATTACCATGAATAGTCTACCCACCCCTCTCAGAGATTCTTTGGATGTAGAGAGCAAATAGTGGAACTCTGTTAGATTTTCCAGGTCAGCAATTTGTATGTCTCTTGCAATCTTTTGAATCACCTATGTACCAAGAGCATGAAAAAAAAATCTCTTGAGTTTATTTAGACTGTTTATTTATTTAAATCTATTTATTTAGATTGTGTAACTATTATTTAGATTGTTTGCATGGTTGCAAAAGAGGGAATTTTAAAAAAAAAAACCACCAGTGCCGGTGTGGATGCAGGGAGTAAGGAATTCTCATTAATTGCTCATGGGAATGCCGACTAGTCCAGTCTTTTGGAAAACAATATGGACATTCCACAAAAACCTAGAAATTAAACATCCATACTGTTAGAAGACAGACATCTTCTACGGATCTGCAGACTATGAGCTAAACCCTGATCTGTGGGACATGTCTGTGAAAGTGTAGTCACAGTGCATGAGGAATGCCATGAGCGCCCTCCAGACCAGGGTACAGTTTGGGCCTGATGCTTCCTTATCTAACCATATCTGCACATATCTGCAAGAATCCAAGGCTAAATGTGTCTGTGAGTGGTTAACCGGGAATGCCTTCATGGTCAGGGCATGAGAAGAATAGCTGTCTTGTAATTGACTATAACTTAATGTGTTTCACATGTTTCTTTGTCTAAGAATCATATAGAAGACAGGATGTGGGGAATAAAGTTACTGCATGCTGGACATGTAGTCACTGCCTCGTTCTGGTCACACTGTGCCATCCCAGGTCTAGAGTTCACTAGAGATGTGACAACTGACAGCCTGAACAGAATTGTCAACCTGAAGGAATTGTCAATGGTGGCATGAGTGAGAACTGGCGGAAAATGTGAGTAAATGAGGCAGCCCAGAATGGGGCAAACTTCTACTCACTCTTCCCTTTGGCTTTGCTTCTATGCCGACTTATTTCTGAACGAGGGACAGAAGTCCCACTAAAAAGGTACTGGAATGTTTGGAGGTTGTTGAAGAATACAACTCGTGGTTTCCTAAGGAAGAGCATTAGAGTTAGAATCTTGGGAAAAGAGTAAAATGCAACAGAGAGGCAGTACAAACAAGGTGTTTGTGCCCCTAAATTTTAGTCTATGTGGGCACTGATTAGAGCTGCAGTCTGCAGCGTATGGGAAATTGGTCTTAAACCCTGAGGTGCTCAAGGATGAAATGCAGAGATCTCTTCATGAGTGTGAGCTGGATAGTGAGACTTTTAGCCCGGACAGAGGCTACAGAAACCTTGTTCTTGGATCAAAGAGTAAAGGAGTTTAAACAAATAGGCAAAAATTAAAAAGGGTTGTTCTGTTCCAAATCGGCAAAAATGGGAAGAAAGAATTCCCATATTATTATTATGGCCTCTGCCTATATGGCAAAGAAATTTCCAGAAATGAGCTAGGAGGAAAAACTTAGAGCCCCTGAGGCACCTTTTCCTTGCCCCTCAGGCTTGGGCTGAGCCACGGGCTCCTAAGAAAGCCGGAACTAAAGGGAAATTCTTGAAAGAAAGGGGACTGCACCACGAAGCCCCCCTCTGCCCTCCTGTCTGCTCCTCCCCTGCCTAAGAAGTGTTTCTTGAGTACCGCCTCCCGCTCATAAAGTTTTGTCAGAGTCTGAAAATGAGGTCACTGAGACTGATATACCTGAAGAAAGGGAGGAGGGAAAGTAGTGATCCGACAGCCTGTCCTCAATAGAGGATGACATTTCTATCAGACTGCCAGGCAACAGATGGAAAATGGGAAATCAAAGTAGTAAAAGGGACAGAAATTTGTTATTACTAACAGAAAACTTCAAGAGGGAATCCCCGGGCCCGGAGCGATAGCCCAGCGGGTAGGGCTTTTGCCTTGCCCTGCTCGGCCTGTACCAGCCGGGTTTGATCCCCGGCCTCCCATATGGTCCCCCGAGCACCGCCAGGAGTATCCCTGAGTGCAGAACCAGAAGTAACCCCTGAGCATTGCCGGGTGTGACCAAAAAGCAAAAAAAAAAAAAGGGAGTCCCACATCAATGAAATATCATAGATATACTGTCCAAAATCAAGAAATGATGTCGCAGGAGCCACAGCCTACTGTTCCTGTTTATTCCCCTTAGAAAAACAGAAATGCGGCATGGCTTTTTTAATGTCCTTTCCTGTTGCTATCAAGCAGGATGAACAAGGATGGGACAAAGCAAAACATGCTGAGATTCCAATGAATATAATGAAAAGAGTTTTAAAAGGCTATCACTGTACATGGACTAGATTCTCTGCATTGTTATGAGTTGTTAGCAGAATGGTCCAGTCAGGAATTAAGCATTCCTCATGACTGGAAGTTAATTGCAAAAACAGGACTAAGTCCTCAACAGTATGCACAGTGGAGGCAAAGCAAACTTATAAGATGTCTAGGGATAATTTAAGATGTGCTGAAACCAGGGAAGTGACCTTTGATATTGTAGCTGGTGCTGAAACAACTGGTGATGTACAGTTTCAGTTGGATACTGTCACTTTCTTCTCTCTAAGACAAACAAAGCTAGCTGCTTTGATGGAATGGAGAAGAGTTGGTTAAAAAAGGCATTGGATCCAGTTTTTTAAAGGTCCTACATCAAAGTGTGAGCATATACAGCGTTTATAGCTCGCCTGGAGGAGGCATTGGACAGATTTTGAAGATGATCTCATGAGGGATAAGTGGTTGCTGCAACTTGCCTATGACAATGCTAATGTTTACGGTCAACATGCTATTCACCCCATAAGCAGTGAGGTATCTTGGAGTGTTTGTGGTGTGCTGTGAGTCCAGTACCATCCATCACAAAACTTATGTGAATACATTACCTGCTGATGTTTAGGAGGGAGCAAAGCAAATAATGTTTTAATTGTGGTAAACTGACCATTTTTTATCTTTTTAAATTTTTTATTTATATTTATTTTTTCATCTATTTTTAGTAATTTTGATAAGACCAAGAGATAGACATTTACAAAGCTGTTCATGATTGGGTTTCAGCCATACAATGTTGCAGCACCCATTCCTCAAAAAACTGGTCATTTTGGGGGGTTGGAGTGATGGCACAGTGGGTAGGGCATTTGCCTTGCATGCGGCTGAGCCGGGTTTGATCCCCAGTATCCCATACGGTCCCCAGAGCACCACCAGGAGTAATTCCTGAGTGCAGAGCCAGGAGTAACCCCTGAGCATTGTCAGACGTGATTCAAAAAGCAATAATAATAATAATAATAATAATATAATAATAATAATAATAATAATAAAAGACTGGTGATTTTAAAAGAGACTGCAGACAGCAGGCACAGAGAGAGACTTGCAGGGAGGTAGAGCAAACCAGAGCAATGTTGCTTCTCACTGTGCCCTCGATGCATAAAAGGATATCTCTTTGCTAGGGATGGTACATCTAACAATTGCAGAAATGGGACACTCTTGGGAAATGGGAGTCAACCCCAGCTCTTGGGGCCAAACAGTGTGATGGCTGAACCTTGGATGTTCACCCCACAGATGGGGAGATGCCAAGCAAGCAGGCTTTGCCACCACTGCTGGCAGCTTTTCAACAGGATCTAAGATCTTTCTGTTAAAACCTGCTACTGTAGGAAGTGCCTTTGTAGACTTGATGGCCAAAGAGGAGATAACATTATTACTGGGAGCTCCACCAGTGGCAGTGAGCATTGGGATATCTGGCTGCCTTCCCAAAACTACTGTTGGTTTAATATTGGGAAAAACAAGTCTGAGCTTGAAAGGATTAAATGTTCAAATTGGAGTGATTCATACTACAGGGAAGAACTAAAAGTTGTTCTCTGGGCAAACCGGCTCTGGACAATAAAGTCATGTATTGGGCATAAAGGCTGTGACAGGCTCGGAGACCTCAAATGCTGCTCTTAATTCAAAGGCGCAGATTTTATGGTCTCATTGACACTGGGGCGGATGCCACAGTCAATAGGGAAGCTGAACGGCCATTAGAATGGCTGGTGACATGCACTAAAGGCCAGGATAGGAGCCCAGTAGGCCTCTGACCTTCGTATGTGCAAATTGCCATTTCACTGTGAGGGGCCTACCTGCAGCAGTACATTCTATCTGTGCCTGTCAGTCTTTGGGGCCGAGACCAGTTGCAGCAGTGGAGAGCCACGATAGTCCTTTCACCCCCAATCCAAATGGGCCACATTTTTTCTTAGGGGCCACTGTCGAAACATTATGATTTATTCCCTGAATTAGATGGAAAGTTGATTGCCCCATTTGGATAGAACAAAGACCCTCTCATGAACACTTTTGTAATTGTATTCTCACGGTGGTGTAATAAAATTAAAAAAAAATAAAAATAAAATTGTCGCCCCTGTCGATGCAGAGAAAAAGGGAATCTCATCCATTGTTGGTGGGAATGTCGACTGGTACAGCCTTTGGAAAACGATATGGACATTCCTCCAAAGACTAGAAATTGAGCTCCCATTTGACCCAGCAATACCACTCCTGGGAATATACCTTGGGAAGCCAAAAACATGCAGTGGAAACACCATCCCTACTTTTATGTTCATAGGAGCATTATTCACAATAGCCAGAATATGGAAACAACCAGAGTGCCAGCCAATTGATGACTGGATAAAGAAATTTTGGTACATCTACACAATGGAATACTATGCAGCTGTTAGGAAAAATGAAGTTATGAAATTTGCCTATAAATGGATGGACATGGAGAGGATAATGTTGAGTAAAATTATCCAGAAGGAGAGAGACAGATATAGAATGACTGCATTTATTTGCATGACATAAATATAATACATATATACATATATATATATATATATAACTTGATCACTTGACATCCCGTTATTCGTTGATTTGCTTGAGCGGGCGGGCGCCAGTAATATTTCCATTTGACCCTACCATGTACCAGTGTAGCCCAATGGCATCTGGCTGCCTCAGGAATACAAAGAGCCTCAAACCGCTCATTCAGGGTCTTGATGAAGAAGTCTGACCATCTTGTAGGTGGGCAGCCACGTGATCTTTTGATATCCCATGGGATCCAGTTGGTAATGGCTCTAGTCCAGCGGCCATATCCAAATCGCATTACATGTCCAGCCCATCTGATTTTTGATGCCTTGGCAAATGAGACAGCGCCCCTGACTCTGGAACAGCGACGGAGGTTGAGCTCCGGATTCCTTCTTCCACTTGAATGAGGAGTGATATTCCAAGCATGGCTCTTTTCGATTCCTCTTTGGGAGACCCAAATAGCATTCTCATCCTGCTTTCAGAGGGGCCCAGGTCTCTGAGGCATATGTTAATGCAGGAAGAACGCTGGAGTTGAAGAAGAGATGCCCGAGCTGGAGGTTCTAGGAAGGTCAGGCGAAAGGTGGATCAGGAGATCTTGTCAAAGTTGGGAATTATCACAAACGTGTGGGAGCAGAGGTTAGGTAAGAAAGAGAAGGGAACAGTGTGCCAATAATTGTCTAAATTGCTATTACCACATAAAACTTAGCATTATATATAGGCAAAAAGATACACATATATACTTAGAGGTTATCATGCACATCTTTTTATCTTTTATATATATATATATATATATATATTACAATCCACATAGGTAAGAGAAGGAAGAGAGAAAGGAGAGAGAGAGAAATAGTAAGAGAGAAAAGAGATAAAGAACCTGCCATAGAGGCAGGCTGGGATGGGGAGGGAATCGGGGACATTGATGGTGGGAGATGGGCACTAGTGGAGGGATGGGTGCTGGAACACTGTATGGCCAAAACCCAAACATGAACATTTTTGTAATTGTTTATCTCATGGTGGTATAATAAAATATATTTAAAAAATTGTCACCCTACACTCCCTTGTTAATAAACAATTGGCTGCCAAACATATTGAGTAGTCATTTTCTCCTTTTTAATCCATCTGTATTTGTATTTAAGAAGAAATCTGGAAAGTGAAGATTTTTAACAGATTTAAGAAAAATTAATAGTATAATGGTCCCTATGGGGCCCTGCAACCAGGCCTCCTTCTGCCCTCCACCATCCCCAAGGACTGGCCACTGACAGTTGTAGACCTCCAGGACTGCTTTTTTTAAACCGTTCACCCCCAAGATGTAGAACATTTTGCTTTCTCGGTACCCAGTCTTAACAATTCTGAACCCTATCAGAGATACCAATGGAAGGTGCTGCTGCTGGGCATGGCTAACTTGCCAACCATGTGTCAGTATTTTGTGCTCAAGCCTTAGGCCCTGTTAGTCTGAGATACCCTAAAGCTTAATACTTTATTATATAGATGAAATTCTTTTTTTATTATTATTAAATATTTTATTATATCACCTTGAGATATACAATTACAACATTGTTCATGTTTAGAGGTTTCGGTCACATAGTGTTACAGCACCCTCCCCTCCACCAGTGCCCATTTCCCACCACCAATGTCCCCACTCCCCTCCCCACCCCCCCCATAGCCTGCCTAAATGGCAGGTTTTTTATCTCTCTTTTCTCTCTCCCTCTCTCTTTTCCTTCTCTTACACATTGTGGGTTGCACTACATATGCTTAGAGGCCATCACGGCATTTTTCTTTATTTTCTTTTTTTTTATTCCCAAATTTTATTACACCACTTTTAGACATACAATTGCAAGATGCCATGTAAAATTTTGGTTCTACAGTGTTCCAACACCCATCCCCTCCACCTGAACCCATCTCCCATCACCAATGTCCCCACCTCCCTCCCCCACCCACACCTCAACTACTTGGTGGGTTCTGTATGTCTTTTCTCTCCTCTCTATCTCTCCCTCCCGCCTAACTTTCCTATACATCGTAGAATGCAGTACATTAAAGGACACAACTGTTTCCACTAGTTTGATGGACCGCTGGTCGCTAGCCACGCGACTTAGGGGCCTCATGGTCAGCTCTGGACAGCAAGGTTTTGCCTCTGTTAATCTGGTCTTGAGGTAGCCTCCCAGCGCCCAGACAGCAAAGGTGGCGGCTAGTGTGGTGGACGAGTCTCATCTGGCTGCTTCCGGACCCCCAGAGGTGATGGGCCCACCCCAAAACCCATCTGTTCTCCTGGGAGCCCCAAGGTCAGCTAAGCCTGGGGAGAGCAGTTCCAGCTTCCCCAGCCGCATTTGAGACTGCATGCTATGAGCTGGTCACCCCAGGGCAGCTCCTGGGCTGGGCCACCAGGCCCGACAAAATGGAGGGGGAAGGGCCGACCCCTGGCTCCATCTGACGAATTCCCAGTGATTCTCACTTCTGGGAGCTGCCTACCTGGGCTCAAACTGGTTTTGCTCTGTTAATCTGGTCTTGAGGTAGCATCCTAGCATCCGGACAGCAAAGGTGGTGGTTAGTGTGGTGGGCGAGTCTCATCCGGCTGCTCCGGAACCCCCAGAGGTGATGGGCCCATTCTCAAAACCCATCTTGTCCTCCTGGGAGCCCCAAGGCAGCTAAGCCTGGGGAGAGCCGAGTTCCAGCTTCCCCAGTTGCATTTGAGACTGCATGCTATGGCTGGTCACCCCAGGGCAGCTCTCGGCGCCACCAGGCTCGACAAAATGGAGGGGGAAGGGCCGACCCCTGGCTCCATCTGGACGAATTCCCAGTGATTCCCCACTTTTGGGAGCTGCCTACCTGGGCTCAAACTGGTTTTGCTCTGTTAATCTGGTCTTGAGGTAGCATCCCAGCATCCAGACAGCAAAGGTAGCAGCTAGTGTGGTAGGCGAGTCTCATCTGGCTGCTACGGGAACCCCCAGAGGTGATGGGCCCACTCTCAAAACCCATCTGTCCTCCTGGGAGCCCCAAGGTCAGCTCTAGATGAAATTTTATAGCAGCTGAAACTACTGATTGTCTTACTGAAGTGCTGAATTTTTGCCTAGATTTTCTTCCCAAATATGGATTAATCTATAGCCCCAGAAAAAAGTTCAGACTCTTAGCCCCTGGAAGTATCTAGGGTCAATACTGGATGGAATCTCGATCTGCCCACAAATAAAACAAATTAGAAAAGATAATTTGAACATGCTGAATGATTTTCAAAAACTTCTTGGAAATATTAATTGGGTTAGTCCTTTTCTTAGGAATTTCTATATCAGCATTAAGTAACCTGTTTCAAACATTAGAGGGAGATTCTGCTTTAGATAGATGAACCCAGGTCCTGAAACCAAACTGGCATCTGTGGAGAATGCCTAAAAAGTAACTGCTTATATGGGTTTGGTCCATTCTTTCCCATACAATTTGTTATTTTACCCACAGAAGTTTTACCTGTGACCTTGGTGTCTCAACAAGACAAGTCTTTAGAGTGCATATATTCAAAACATATGCCTAAAAATTCTATTACCCTTATGCTGATTTAAATGCTGAATTAATTTTAAAGGATTTCTTTGCGCAAGTTTGGGGGTACAATCTGTAATTATTTGTTCCTTAACAGTAGCCTGGTTTGAAAAGGTTTTAACTATTTCTGAAACTTTGTCAATGTGCTTGCTGATTTTGTTGGGGAAATCTCATGCTATCCCCCCTTCTGGGTAAATCGGGACATGTTTAAAAACACAGTGAGTGGTGTTGGACCTTAGTGCGAGACATACCCCCCCATTCCTAAAAAGCACCCACTTACTTTATAGATGGTTCCTCCGGATAGCCGCAGTGTGGGGTCCAGACTTGCAATTGAAAACACAAACAGCCTTTAGCTCTGCACAAAATGTTGACCTTACAGACATCCTTTGTTTTTTATTTTTACCAAATGTCTATTAAACAGAGTTTTCTATTAATGACATACATGATTACTATCCATCAGTAGCATTTTCTTTATTAATACATATATCAAGATACTATGAAAATTTATGTTCCAGAAATAGGGATAAGTTCCAAGTAAAATGTCATTGTTTCTTCCTTCTATCCTTATTATTTTCAGTGTTTCTTATGTAAAGTGTAACTCATTTGAATTTCCCTTGACTATTAGATGTCAACTACACTTTTCACTTGGCTGGTATATCTGATAAGTACATGAAAAAACTTGGAAGTACAGTGAAAAAAAAAAATGTTAAATAAATGTTTTTTACAAATTCCTTATTCACTACTTTTGTGTCAGGAAATTTACAGCTCATTTCAGTCTCAGATTATAAAAATAAAGCCAAACTCAGAAAAAAAAAGAGTTGTTGAATGAAGAGTTGTTGAATGTCAAAATTCCTCTTAATATTGTGGCTGAAAAAAACATTGAGGCTGATTCATTATACTTAGCTACTCTTTATCTGACTCACCTACTGCCCCATTTGAAACTGAGTTTTGGTCCCTTTGCAGCAGTTACAAAGTATGTTACAACAGCACAATGCCCCACTGTTCATCACTCATACCCGGTCCTCATTTCGCCTTCAGGCCTGTCAGCTACGGAAATGAGCAAAATCCTGGATAGACCTCAATACAAACCTCTGCGAATTTGCTCTATTTTTCATCTGCCTTTTGAAGAGCATGCTGCATTACATTCCAATGCTGCTCATCTACATGTTGCTTATAAAAGCCACCTTTCACTAGACCCGACCAATAGTACAACGCTGCTTAATCCTGCCCCTCCAGCCCTTGGGACTTAATCCCCCCCGAGGACAAATTTCTGATCAACTTTGGGCAGATGGATGTCACTATTTCCCAATCGCTCCTCCTTGGTTCTTTTAACATGCTTCCATTGACACTTTTTCTAGTTTTGTTTGGGTAACCCTAGTCCAAAAGGGCTTCCATGTTTGTACTCAAAAAGACTTTACATGTTTGTACTCATTTATTGTCCTGTTTTGCTGTTATGGGGGAACGCTGATGAAATTAAACAGATAATGGCCCAGCTAATACTAGTCATACCTTTAAAGATTTTGCCATAAGTGGTACATTCAACACACCACCGGCATTCTTTATAACCCCATGGCAGGCAATTGCTGAAAGAGTCCTATAAGCACACTAAAAAAACAGCTTATTTTCATCTTAATTTTAGAAAAAGGAGGAGAGGGCCCAGAAGAGTAGAATATAGCAAATATTAACATCCTCTTTTTTTCCAATTTTTTTTAATTCTACCCCAAAAATACAACTCTGAACCTAAACTTTTTATTTATTTGTTTGTTTGTTTGCTTATTTATTCATTGCTTTGGGGTCATACCTGGCAATGCACGGGGTTACCCTGGCTCTGCACTCAGGAATTACCCTATCGGTGCTCAGGGACTATATGGGATCTCGGATCAAACCTTGAATCGACTGCATTCAAGGCAAATGGACCTACCCACTGTACTATCCCCCTCCAGCCCCTGAACCTAAACATTTTAGAGCAGAAAAGTTTTTCACAAATCTAATGAACCACAATGAAAAGTGGTTATTTGACAAAGGTTCCTGGAAAAAATATTTGGGAGGCAGGAATATAATATTTTTGGGCGAGGCTATGTTTGTGTCATTTTAGATGGAGAGTTGAAACCCATCTGGGTCCTTCTACTAGGGTCGACTCATTCAATCTAGACACACTGAAAGAGTCAATGAAGCCATCAGTTCAGGCAATTCAGACTTACAGGATGGAAGAAAGTAGTTGACACCTGAAACCTCCATGAAGCCCCCTTTATTTCAAGGAATGGCAGAATTGCAGCTGAAGAAAAGAAAGAGGGGTGAATTCTTTACTCTTTATACTGGTTTAATCTACTCCTTATTACAGTGCTCCCCCACGAAGCATCCCTAGTTTCCCAAGTTTATCTTTTAGCCTAACTCATTCAGTCTGCTACTAATTTCCCTAAGTCAGGCCTGATTACTTAAGAGTTAAAACCCCCTGATCTCTGGATGTTGCATCACTTGATCACTTGATCACTTGAATCCCGGTATTCATCGATTTGCTCGAGCGGGCGCCAGTAACATTTCCATTGGACCCTATCACGCGCCAATGTAGCCCAATGGCATCTGGTTGATTCAGGAATATGAAGAGCCTCAAACCGTTCCTTCAGGGTCTTGACAAGGAAGTCTGACCATCTTGTAGGTGGGCGGCCACGTGATCTTTTGACATCCCCGTGGGATCCAGTCGGTAATGGCTCTAGTCCAGCGGTTGTCTCCAAATCGCATTACATGTCCAGCCCATCTGATTTTCGATGCCTTGGCAAACGAGACAGCACCCTGATTCTGGAATAGCGACGGAGGTCAGAACTCCGGATTCCTTCTCTCACTTGAGTGAGGCGTGATATTCCAAGCATAGCTCTTTCGATTCCTCTCTGGGAGACCCGAATAGCATTCTCATCCTGCTTCGTAGGGCCCAGGTCTCTGAGGCGATGTTAATGCAGGGAGAACGGTGGAGTCAAAGAGATGTGCCCGGAGCCGGAGGTTCTTTGTCCTTTTTAGCTATTTCTTCGATGCCTTTGAAGGCATTCCATGCCGCTTCTTTCCTCCTGCGCAGCTCAGGTTTTAGGTCGCTCATCATGTTGATTTCGACCTAGGTACACATAACTGCTGCATTCAGAGATGTTTGTTCCATTGAGAGTGAATGGGGCCTCTGGAACTAGTTCATTCTTCATGAACATAGTTTTCTTTAGATTCAGCTGTAGACCTATCTTTCCACATTCTCGGTCAAAGTCAGCCAGCATTTGTGCCGCTTGGCTAATGTTTGGTGTTATTAGAACGATGTCATCAGCGAAGCGGAGGTGTAGTAGCCGACCACCATCTATCTTCACTCCCATTCCTTCCCATTCTAATTGTCGCATGATGTTCTCGAGGGTGGCGCTGAAGAGTTTTGGTGAAATGGTATCACCCCTGTCGAACCCCCTCTTTTGACATCAATGATCACTCTTTGTAGAATGGTGAGATCCTGGTGGTGAATCCGTAATACAGCTCACGAAGGATCTTGATGTATTGGGTTTGAACACCCTGTTTGGCTAGGGGCTTCGATGACTGCTTCAGTCTCCACAGAATCAAAGGCTTTCTGTAAATCAATGAACGTGAGACAGAGCGGCATCTTGTACTCCCTACAAACCTCAATGAGCTTGGTTACTGTGTGGATATGGTCGATTGTGCTGAATCCTTTCCGAAGCCAGCTTTGCTCGCATGGTTGTCCTTCATCTAGTGTTCTGCCAATCCTGTTCAGGATGACTCGTAAAACAGCTTGTAGATGACGGACAACAGGCAGATGGGGGCGATAGTTGCCGATGTCGTGAATGTCTCCCCTTCTTGAACAGTAGAACTGTCCTGCTGGTTTTCCATTGGGAGGGCACCTTGCATTCGGACAGGTAGCGTGTGAAGAGCCGAGCTAGTGTATTGATGAGTACCGACGGCAGATTCTTCAGGTGTTCGGGTCTGACTTTGTCTGGGCCTGGTGCTGTTCCCTTCTTTACCGACGAGATGGCATGTCGGATTTCAGAAGGGAGAACGTTGGGAATGACATATCCATCCTGTGGAATTTGGTATGTGGGCAGGTGGATGTGGCTATCAAAGAGATTTGAGTAGAAGTCCTGGATAATCTTCTCCATTGCCTTCTGGAAGATGTGATAGATCCATCAGGGCCGGAGGGCAGTCATCTTGGTCTTATAGTTGGCGAAGGACAGGCGGGCAGTGCGAATGCTTTTCCCGGCTTCTGCTGCATCTTCCAGTATTTCTGCTCTTCTGTCTTTGAGGTCTTCTTTATCGCTTCTCTGCACCGCTTAGCAAGCTTGGACGTTAGCATTTGGTCTCCTGAGGCTCCCCTTGCCACGCTGGCGAATGAGCTCGAGAGTTTCTGAAGACAGGTGCCCCTTTGTGTCTTTCTCTCTCGGCATTCTTCGCACAATCATGGAGGTGCTGAACCAGTCGGTTGTATTCTTCATCGATGTCGCCAATGATGGTATCTTCCCATGTTGCTGCAATGGTGCCAAAGAGTTCCCAGCTGGTGGTCGCTCTGGGAGTTCTCTTCTTAAACTTTGCAGCCTTTCTTCCCCGCTATGGAAGTAGAATTTTGCACCTAAGGAGACGGTGGTCCGATCCTGTTTGGAATTTGGGGACGACAGCAACATCGGTCAGACAAAACCGTCGATTGAAGATGATGTGGTCAATTTCATTGTGGAACTGTCCGCCAGGAGATTCCCATGTCCAACATTT
>JAJIBD010038005.1:0-18000 GCA_021461705.1 Cryptotis parvus
TCAGTTCTAGAGTTAACATTAATTACACTGACAATGATGTTGCTTTTACCTGTTCCATTTTATGTCTTACCTAGCCTCAGACTCCCCATGTTTGTGATAATTTCCACCTTTGACAAGACCTCATATGTTTCACTTGACCTTGGATATTAGGTATCATAATATGTACATATATATTTGTTATGCAAATAAACCCAGTCATTCTGTATCGCCCGAGAATCGAGGACTAGATACAAAGAAGCTTTGGTACATCTACACAATGGAATACTACGCGGAGCTGTTAGAATAAATGTACCGAAGTTGGCAAATTTGCCTATAAATGGATGGACATGAAGAAGATTATGTTGAGCAAAATTGTTCTCTTTGGTTTTTTAGATTTGAATGATTCTTTGGGATCACTTGATCACTTGATCAACATCCCATTATTAATAACATCCTATTATTAACTTAACATTCCATTATTCATTGATTTGCTTGAGCAGGCGCCAGTAATATTTCCATTTGACCCTATTACATCAAGTATTTCTTCATGACCCTATCCCAATGGCATCTGCTAGTTTACAGGAATACAAACTGGAGCCTCAAAGCTTTCCTTCAGGGTCTTGGACGAAGAAGTCTGACCATCTTGTAGGTGGGCAGCGTGATCTTTGATGTCCCGTGAGATCTAGTAGGTAACAGCTCTAGTACAGCGGGTCAATCTCAAAATCGCATTACATGTCCAGCCCATCTGATTTTCAATGTCTTGGAAAATGAGACAGCTTCCCTGACTCTGGAACGTAGACAGAGCTCAGAACTCCAAATTTTTTCTCTCACTTGAGTGAGACATGATATTCCAAGCATAGCTCTTTTCGATTCCTCTTTGGTAGACTTGAATAGCATTTCTCATCCTGCTTTCAAAGGGCCCAGGTCTCTGAGGCGTACGTTAATGCAGGGAGAACGGTGGAGTCGAAAGAGATGTGCCCGGAGCCAGAGGTCCTTTGTCCTTTTTAGCTATTTCTTCAATGCTCTTGAAGGTATTCCATGCCGCTTCTTCCTCCTGCACAGCCCCAGGTTTTAGGTCATTCATCATGTTGATTTCTCGACCTAGGTACATAACTGCTGCATTCAGAGATGTTTGTTCCATTGAGAGTGAATGGGGCCTCTGGAACTAGTTCATTTTTCATGGACATAGTTTTGTTGAGATTCAGCTGTAGACCTATCTTTCCACATTCTCGATCAAAGTCAGCCATCATTTATGTTGCTTGGCTAATGTTTGGTGTTATTAGAACAATGTCATCAGCGAAGCAGAGCTGGTCTAGTTGCCAACCGTCTGCCTTCACTCCTATTCCTCCCATTCTACTTGTAGCATGATGCTCTTGATGGTGGCATTGAAGAGTTTTGGTGAAATGGTATCACCCCTGCCGAACCCCTCTCTTTTCACATCAATGATCACTGCCTTGTAGAATGGTGAGATCCTGGTGGTGAATCCATAACACAGCTCACGAAGGATCTTGATGTATTGGATTTGAATGCCCTGTTTGGCTAAGGCTTGAAGACCGCTTCAGTCTCAACAGAATCAAAGGTTTTCTTTAAATCAATGAAAATCAATGAACGTAGAGACAGCCGCATCTTGAACTCCCTACAAACCTCAATGAGCTTGGTTATTCTGTGGATATGATAGATTGTGCTGAGTCTTTTTCGAGCCAGTTTGCTTTCGCATGCTTGTCCTTCATCTAATGTTCTGCCAATCCTGTTTAGGATGACTTGAGTGAACAGCTTGTAGATGACGGACAACAGGCAGATGAGGCAATAGTTGCCGATGTTGTGAATGTCTCCTTCTTGAACAGTAGAACTGTTCTGCTGGTTTTCCATTGGGAAGGCACCTTGCATTCAGACAGGTAGCATGTGAAGAGCCGAGCCAGTGTATTAATGAGTACTGACAGCAGATTCTTCAGGTGTTCGGGTCTGACTTTGTCTGGGCCTGGTGCTGTTCGCTTCCTTACTGACAAAATGGGCATGTTGATTTCAAAAGGGAGAACGTTGGGAACGACATATTCATCCCGCGGAATTTGATATGTGGGCACGTGTACATGGCTGTCAAAGAGATCTGAGTAGAAGTCAGGAATAATCTTCTCCATTGCCTTTCTGGAAGATGTGATTGATCCATCAGGGCGTCGGAGGGCAGTCATCTTTGTCTTATAGTTGGTGAAGCACAGGTGGTAGTAGCAAATGCTTTCCCCAGCTTCTGCTGCATCGGCCAGTATTTCTGCTCTTCTCTCTTTGAGGTCTTCCTTTATCGTTTCTCTCCACTGCTTTGCGTAGCTTGGACATTAGCATTTAGTCGCTTGAGGCCGCGCCTTGCCACATTGGAGAATGAGCTCAAGAGTTTTTGAAGATAGACGTCCCCTTTTTGTGGCTTTCTCTCTCTCGGCATTCTTTGCACAATATTGGAGTTGCTGAACCAGACAGTTGTATTCTTCATCGATGTCAGCCAATGATGGTATCTTCCCATGTTGCTGCAATGGTGCCAAAGAGTTCCCAGTTGGTGGTCGTTATGGGAGTTCTCTTTTTAAACTTTGCAGCCTCTCTTCTCCCTGTTACGTGAAGTAGAATTTTGCATGAAGGAGATAGCGTTCCGATCCTGTTTGGAATTTTGGGGCAATAGCAACATCAGTCAGACAAAACCGTCAATTGAATATGATGTGGTCAGTTAGTTTCATTGTGGAACTGTCCACCAGGTGATTCCTATGTCCAACTTTCGATTCAGCCTTCTGGAAATGTTAGTTCCCATGAATGGTCTTGGTGGACATGATGAACTCAGATAGTCTCTCACCCTGTCCGTTCCATTCTAGGCCATAGGTCCTATAGCCTATGGGTCCTAATTTATCTTCAAATTACCATGAATAGTCTACCCACCCCTCTCAGAGATTCTTTGGATGGAGAGAGCAAATAGTGGAACTCTGTTAGATTTTCCAGGTCAGCAATTTGTATGTCTCTTGCAATCTTTTTGAATCACCTATGTACCAAGAGCATGAAAAAAAATCTCTTGAGTTTATTTAGACTGTTTATTTATTTAAATCTATTTATTTAGATTGTGTAACTATTATTTAGATTGTTTGCATGGTTGCAAAAGAGGGAATTTTCAAAAAAAAACCACCAGTGCCGGTGTGGATGCAGGGAGTAAGGAATTCTCATTAATTGCTCATGGGAATGCCGACTAGTCCAGTCTTTTTGGAAAACAATATGGACATTCCACAAAAACCTAGAAATTAAACATCCATACTGTTAGAAGACAGACATCTTCTACGGATCTGCAGACTATGAGCTAAACCCTGATCTGTGGGACATGTCTGTGAAAGTGTAGTCACAGTGCATGAGGAATGCCATGAGCGCCCTCCAGACCAGGGTACAGTTTGGGCCTGATGCTTCCTTATCTAACCATATCTGCACATATCTGCAAGAATCCAAGGCTAAATGTGTCTGTGAGTGGTTAACCCGGGAATGCCTTCATGGTCAGGGCATGAGAAGAATAGCTGTCTTGTAATTGACTATAACTAAATGTGTTTCACATGTTTCTTTGTCTAAGAATCATATAGAAGACAGGATGTGGGGAATAAAGTTACTGCATGCTGGACATGTAGTCACTGCCTCGTTCTGGTCACACTGTGCCATCCCAGGTCTAGAGTTCACTAGAGATGTGACAACTGACAGCCTGAACAGAATTGTCAACCTGAAGGAATTGTCAATGGTGGCATGAGTGAGAACTCGCGGAAAATGTGAGTAAATGAGGCAGCCCAGAATGGGGCAAACTTCTACTCACTCTTCCCTTTTGGCTTTGCTTCTATGCCGACTTATTTCTGAACGAGGGACAGAAGTCCCACTAAAAGTGTACTGGAATGTTTGGAGGTTGTTGAAGAATACAACTCGTGGTTTCCCTAGGAAGAGCATTAGAGTTAGAATCTTGGGAAAGAGTAAAATGCAACAGAGAGGCAGTACAAACAAGTGTTTGTGCCCCCTAAATTTTAGTCTATGTGGGCACTGATTAGAGCTGCAGTCTGCAGCGTATGGGAAATTGGTCTTAAACCCTGAGGTGCTCAAGGATGAAATGCAGAGATCTCTTCATGAGTGTGAGCTGGATAGTGAGACTTTAGCCCGGACAGAGGCTACAGAAACCTTGTTCTTGGATCAAAGAGTAAAGGAGTTTAAACAAATAGGCAAAAATTAAAAGGGTTGTTCTGTTCCAAATCGGGCAAAAATGGGAAGAAAGAATTCCCATTATTATTATTCTGGCCTCTGCCTATATGGCAAGAAATTTCCAGAAATGAGCTAGGAGGAAAAACCTAGAGCCCCTGAGGCACCTTTTCCTTGCCCCTCAGGCTTGGGCTGAGCCACGGGGCTCCTAAGAAAGCCGGAACTAAAGGGAAATTCTTGAAAGAAAGGGGACTGCACCACGAAGCCCCCTCTGCCCTCCTGTCTGCTCCTCCCTGCCTAAGAAGTGTTTCTTGAGTACCGCTCCCGCTCATAAAGTTTTGTCAGAGTCTGAAAATGAGGTCACTGAGACTGATATACCTGAAGAAAGGGAGGAGGAAAGTAGTGATCGGGACAGCCTGTCCTCAATAGAGGATGACATTTCTATCAGACTGCCAGGCAACAGATGGAAAATGGGAAATCAAAGTAGTAAAAGGGACAGAAATTTGTTATTACTAACAGAAAACTTCAAGAGGAATCCCCGGGCCGGAGCGATAGCCCAGCGGGTAGGGCTTGCCTTGCACGCGCCGGCCTGTGCCAGCCCGGGTTTGATCCCCGGCATCCCATATGGTCCCCCCGAGCACCGCCAGGGAGTAATTCCTGAGTGCAGAACCAGAAGTAACCCCTGAGCATTGCCGGGTGTGACCCAAAAAGCAAAAAAGAAAAAAAGGGGAGTCCCACATCAATGAAATATCATAGATATACTGTCCAAAATCAAGAAATGATGTCGCAGGAGCCACAGCCTACTGTTCCTGTTTATTCCCCTTAGAAAAAACAGAAATGCGGCATGGCTTTTTATGTCCTTTCCTGTTGCTATCAAGCAGGATGAACAAGGATGGGACAAAGCAAAAACATGCTGAGATTCCAATGAATATAATGAAAGAGTTTTAAAAAGGCTATCACTGTACATGGACTAGATTCTCTGCATTGTTATGAGTTGTTAGCAAGAATGGTCCAGTCAGGAATTAAGCATTCCTCATGACTGGAAGTTAATTGCAAAAACAGGACTAAGTCCTCAACAGTATGCACAGTGGAGAGCAAACTTCATAAGATGTCTAGGGATAATTTAAGATGTGCTGAAACCAGGGGAAGTGACCTTTGATATTGTAGCTGGTGCGGAAACAACTGGTGATGTACAGTTTCAGTTGGATACTGTCACTTTCTTCTCTCTAAGACAAACAAAGCTAGCTGCTTTGATGGAATGGAGAAAGGATGTTGGTTAAAAAAAGGCATTGGATCCAGTTTTTTAAAGGTCCTACATCAAAGTGTGAGCATATACAGCGTTTATAGCTCGCCTGGAGGAGGCCATTGGACAGATTTTGAAGATGATCTCATGAGGGATAAGTGGTTGCTGCAACTTGCCTATGACAATGCTAATGTTTACGGTCAACATGCTATTCACCCCATAAGCAGTGAGGTTGGAGTGTTTTGTGGTGTGCTGTGAGTCCAGTACCATCCATCACAAAACTTATGTGAATACATTACCTGCTGATGTTTAGGAGGGAGCAAAGCAAATAATGTTTTAATTGTGGTAAACTGACCATTTTTTTATCTTTTTTTAAATTTTTTATTTATATTTATTTTTTCATCTATTTTTAGTAATTTTGATAAGACCAAGAGATAGACATTTACAAAGCTGTTCATGATTGGGTTTCAGCCATACAATGTTGCAGCACCCATTCCTCAAAAAACTGGTCATTTTGGGGGTTGGAGTGATGGCACAGTGGGTAGGGCATTTGCCTTGCATGCGGCTGAGCCGGGTTTGATCCCCAGTATCCCATACGGTCCCCAGAGCACCACCAGGAGTAATTCCTGAGTGCAGAGCCAGGAGTAACCCCTGAGCATTGTCAGACGTGATTCAAAAAGCACAATAATAATAATAATAATAATAATAATAATAATAATAATAATAATAAAAGACTGGTGATTTTAAAAGAGACTGCAGACAGCAGGCACAGAAGAGAGACTTGCAGGGAGGTAGAGCAAACCAGAGCAATGTTGCTTCTCACTGTGCCCTCGATGCATAAAGGATATCTCTTTGCTAGGGATGGTACATCTAACAATTGCAGAAATGGGACACTCTTGGGAAATGGGAGTCAACCCCAGCTCTTGGGGCCAAACAGTGTGATGGCTGAACCTTGGATGTTCACCCCACAGATGGGGAGATGCCAAGCAAGCAGGCTTTGCCACCACTGCTGGCAGCTTTTCAACAGGATCTAAGATCTTTCTGTTAAAACCTGCTACTGTAGGAAGTGCCTTTGTAGACTTGATGGCCAAAGAGGAGATAACATTATTACTGGGAGCTCCACCAGTGGCAGTGAGCATTGGGATATCTGGCTGCCTTCCCAAAACTACTGTTGGTTTAATATTGGGAAAAACAAGTCTGAGCTTGAAAGGATTAAATGTTCAAATTGGAGTGATTCATACTACAGGGAAGAACTAAAAGTTGTTCTCTGGGCAAACCGGCTCTGGACAATAAAAGTCATGTATTGGGCATAAAGGCTGTGACAGGCTCGGGAGACCTCAAATGCTGCTCTTAATTCAAAGGCGCAGATTTTATGGTCTCATTGACACTGGGGCGGATGCCACAGTCAATAGGAAGCTGAACGGCCATTAGAATGGCTGGTGACATGCACTAAAGGCCAGGATAGGAGCCCCAGTAGGCCTCTGACCTTCGTATGTGCAAATTGCCATTTCACTGTGAGGGGCCTACCTGCAGCAGTACATTCTATCTGTGCCTGTCAGTCTTTGGGGCGCGAGACCAGTTGCAGCAGTGGAGAGCCACGATAGTCTTTCACCCCAATCCAAATGGGCCACATTTTTTCTTAGGGGCCACTGTCGAAACATTATGATTTATTCCCTGAATTAGATGGAAAGTTGATTGCCCCCATTTGGATAGAACAAAGACCCCCTCTCATGAACACTTTTGTAATTGTATTCTCACGGTGGTGTAATAAAATTAAAAAAAAATAAAAATAAAAATTGTCGCCCCTGTCGATGCAGAGAAAAGGGAATCTCATCCATTGTTGGTGGGAATGTCGACTGGTACAGCCTTTTTGGAAAACGATATGGACATTCCTCCAAAGACTAGAAATTGAGCTCCCATTTGACCTAGCAATACCACTCCTGGGAATATACCTTGGGAAGCCAAAAACATGCAGTGGAAACACCATCCCTACTTTTATGTTCATAGGAGCATTATTCACAATAGCCAGAATATGGAAACAACCAGAGTGCCAGCCAATTGATGACTGGATAAAGAAATTTTGGTACATCTACACAATGGAATACTATGCAGCTGTTAGGAAAAAATGAAGTTATGAAATTTGCCTATAAATGGATGGACATGGAGAGGATAATGTTGAGTAAAATTATCCAGAAGGAGAGAGACAGATATAGAATGACTGCATTTATTTGCATGACATAAATATATATACATATATACATATATATATATATATATATATAACTTGATCACTTGACATCCCGTTATTCGTTGATTTGCTTGAGCGGGCGGGCGCCAGTAATATTTCCATTTGACCCTACCATGTACCAGTGTAGCCCAATGGCATCTGGCTGCCTCAGGAATACAAAGAGCCTCAAACCGTTCATTCAGGGTCTTGATGAAGAAGTCTGACCATCTTGTAGGTGGGCAGCCACGTGATCTTTTGATATCCCATGGGATCCAGTTGGTAATGGCTCTAGTCCAGCGGCCATATCCAAATCGCATTACATGTCCAGCCCATCTGATTTTTGATGCCTTGGCAAATGAGACAGCGCCCTGACTCTGGAACAGCGACGGAGGTTGGAGCTCTGGATTCCTTCTTCCACTTGAATGAGGAGTGATATTCCAAGCATGGCTCTTTTCGATTCCTCTTGGGAGACCCAAATAGCATTCTCATCCTGCTTTGCAGGGCCCCAGGTCTCTGAGGCATATGTTAATGCAGGAAGAACGCTGGAGTTGAAGAGATGTGCCCGGAGCTGGAGGTTCTAGGAAGGTCAGGCGAAAGGTGGATCAGGAGATCTTGTCAAAGTTGGGAATTATCACAAACGTGTGGGAGCAGAGGTTAGGTAAGAAAGAGAAGGGAACAGTGTGCCAATAATTGTCTAAATTGCTATTACCACATAAAACTTAGCATTATATATAGGCAAAAGATACACATATATACTTAGAGGTTATCATGCACATCTTTTTATCTTTTATATATATATATATATATATATATATATTACAATCCACATAGGTAAGAGAAGGAAGAGAGAAAGAGAGAGAGAGAGAAATAGTAAGAGAGAAAAGAGATAAAGAACCTGCCATAGAGGCAGGCTGGGATGGGGAGGGAATCGGGGACATTGATGGTGGGAGATGGGCACTAGTGGAGGGATGGGTGCTGGAACACTGTATGGCCAAACCCAAACATGAACATTTTTGTAATTGTTTATCTCATGGTGGTATAATAAAATATATTTAAAAATTGTCACCCTACACTCCCTTGTTAATAAACAATTGGCTGCCAAACATATTGAGTAGTCATTTTCTCCCTTTTAATCCATCTGTATTTGTATTTAAGAAGAAATCTGGAAAGTGAAGATTTTTAACAGATTTAAGAAAAATTAATAGTATAATGGTCCCTATGGGGCCCTGCAACCAGGCCTCCTTCTGCCCTCCACCATCCCCAAGGACTGGTCACTGACAGCTGTAGACCTCCAGGACTGCTTTTTTAAACCGTTTCACCCCCAAGATGTAGAACATTTTGCTTTCTCGGTACCCAGTCTTAACAATTCTGAACCCTATCAGAGATACCAATGGAAGGTGCTGCCACCGGGGCATGGCTAACTTGCCAACCATGTGTCAGTATTTTGTGCTCAAGCCTTAGGCCCTGTTAGTCTGAGATACCCTAAAGCTTAATACTTTATTATATAGATGAAATTCTTTTTTTATTATTATTAAATATTTTATTATATCACCTTGAGATATACAATTACAACATTGTTCATGTTTAGAGGTTTCGGTCACATAGTGTTACAGCACCCCGCCCTCCACCAGTGCCCATTTCCCACCACCAATGTCCCCAATTCCCCTCCCCCACACCCATAGCCTGCCTAAATGGCGGGTTTTTTTATCTCTTTTCTCTCTCCCTCTCTCTCTTTTCCTTCTCTTACACATTGTGGGTTGCACTACATATGCTTAGAGGCCATCACGTGCATTTTTCTTTCTTTTATTTTTTTTTTTTTTTATTCCCAAATTTTATTACACCACTTTTAGACATACAATTGCAAGATGTTCATGTAAAGTTTTGGTTCTACAGTGTTCCAACACCCATCCCTCCACCTGAACCCATCTCCCATCACCAATGTCCCCACCTCCCTCCCCCACCCACACCTCAACTACTTGGTGGGTTCTGTATGTCTTTTCTCTCCTCTCTATCTCTCCCTCCCGCCTAACTTTCCTATGCATCGTAGAATGCAGTACATTAAAGGACACAACTGTTTCCACTAGTTTGATGGACCGCCGGTCGCTTGTGGCCACGCGACTTAGGGGCCTCATGGTCAGCTCTGGACAGCAAAGGTTTTGCTCTGTTAATCTGGTCTTGAGGTAGCCTCCCAGCGCCCAGACAGCAAAGGTGGCGGCTAGTGTGGTGGACGAGTCTCATCTGGCTGCTTCCGGGACCCCCAGAGGTGATGGGCCCACTCCCAAAACCCATCTGTTCTCCTGGGAGCCCCAAGGTCAGATAAGCCTGGGGAGAGCCAAGTTCCAGCTTCCCAGCCGCATTTGAGACTGCATGCTATAGCTGGTCACCCCAGGGCAGCTCCTGGGCTGGGCCACCAGGCTCGACAAAATGGAGGGGGGAGGGGCCGACCCTGGCTCCATCTGACGAATTCCCAGTGATTCTCACTTCTGGGAGCCGCCTACCTGGGCTCAAACTGGTTTTGCTCTGTTAATCTGGTCTTGAGGTAGCATCCTAGCATCCGGACAGCAAAGGTGGTGGTTAGTGTGGTGGGCGAAGTCTCATCCGGCTGCTTCCGGGAACCCCCAGAGGTGATGGGCCCATTCTCAAAACCCATCTGTCCTCCTGGGAGCCCTAAGGCCAGCTAAGCCTGGGGAGAGCCGAAGTTCCAGCTTCCCCAGTTGCATTTGAGACTGCATGCTATGGCTGGTCACCCCAGGGCAGCTCCTGGGCGGGGCCACCAGGCTCGACAAAATGGAGGGGGAAGGGCCGACCCCTGGCTCCATCTGACGAATTCCCAGTGATTCCCACTTTTGGGAGCTGCCTACCTGGGCTCAAACTGGTTTTGCTCTGTTAATCTGGTCTTGAGGTAGCATCCCAGCATCCAGACAGCAAAGGTGGCAGCTAGTGTGGTAGGCGAGTCTCATCTGGCTGCTACGGGGAACCCCCAGAGGTGATGGGCCCACTCTCAAAACCCATCTGTCCTCTTGGGAGCCCCAAGGTCAGCTCTAGATGAAATTCTTATAGCAGCTGAAACTACTGATTGTCTTACTGAAGTGCTGAATTTTTGCCTAGATTTTCTTCCCAAATATGGATTAATCATAGCCCCAGAAAAAGTTCAGACTCTTAGCCCCTGGAAGTATCTAGGGTCAATACTGGATGGAATCTCGATCTGCCCACAAATAAAACAAATTAGAAAAGATAATTTGAACATGCTGAATGATTTTCCAAAAACTTCTTGGAAATATTAATTGGGTTAGTCCTTTCTTAGGAATTTCTATATCAGCATTAAGTAACCTGTTTCAAACATTAGAGGGAGATTCTGCTTTAGATAGATGAACCCAGGTCCTGAAACTAAACTGGCATCTGTGGAGAATGCCTTAAAAAGTAACTGCTTATATGGGTTTGGTCCATTCTTTCCCATGCAATTTGTTATTTTACCCACAGAAGTTTTACCTGTGACCTTGGTGTCTCAACAGGACAAGTCTTTAGAGTGCATATATTCAAAACATATGCCTAAAAATTCTATTACTCCTTATGCTGATTTAAATGCTGAATTAATTCTTAAAGGCAGATTTCTTTGCGGCAAGTTTGGGGGGTACAATTCCTGTAATTATTTCTGTTCCTTTAACAGTAGCCTGGTTTGAAAAGGTTTTAACTATTTCTGAAACTTTGCAATGTGCTTTTGCTGATTTTGTTGGGGAAATCTCATGCTATCCCCCTTCTGGTAAATAGTAGGACATGTTTAAAAAAACACAGTGAGTGGTGTTGACCTTGTGCGAGACACCCCCATTCCTAAAGCACCCACTTAACTTTATAGATGGTTCCTCCCGGGTTAGCCGCAGTGTGGGGTCCAGACTTGCAATTGAAAACACAAACAGCCTTTAGCTCTGCACAAAATGTTGACCTTACAGACATCCTTTTGTTTTTTATTTTTAATAAATGTCTATTAAACAGAGAGTTTTCTATTATAATGACATATGATTTACTATCCATCAGTAGCATTTTTCTTTATTAATACATATATCAAGATACTATGAAAATTTATGTTCCAGAAATAGGATAAGTTCAAGTAAAATGTCATTGTTTTCCCTTTCTATCCTTATTATTTTCAAGTGTTTCTTATGTAAAGTGTAACTCATTTGAATTTCCTTGACTATTAGATGTCAACTACATCTTTTCACTTGGCTGGTATATCTGATAAGTACATGAAAAACTTGGAAGTACAGTGAAAAATGTTAAATAAATGTTTTTTACAAATTTTATTCACTACTTTTGCTGTCAGGAAATTCACAGCTCATTTTCAGTTTCAGATTATAAAAAATAAAGCAAACTCAGAAAAAAAAAAGAGTTGTTGAATGAAGAGTTGTTGAATGTTAAAATTCCTCTTAATATTGTGGCTGAAAAAAAAACATTGTGGCTGATTCATTATACTTAGCTACTCTTTTACCTGACTCACCTACTGCCCATTTGAAACTGAGTTTTGGTCCCTTTTGCAGCAGTTACAAAGTATGTTACAACAGCACAATGCCCCACTGTTCATCACTCATACTCGGTCTCATTTTCGGCCTTCTCAGGCCTGTCAGCTACGGAAATGAGCAACCTGATAGACTAACACAACCTCTGCGAATTTGCTCTATTTTTCATCTGCCTTTGAAGGGCATGTTGCATTACATTCCAATGCTGCTCATCTACATGTTGCTTATAAAACACCTTTTCACTAGACCCGACCAATAGTACAACGCTGTTCAACCTGTGCCCCTCCAGCCCTTGGGACTAATCCCCGAGGACAAATTTCTGATCAACTTTGGCAGATGGATGTCACTCATTTCCCCACCGTTCCCTCCTTGGTTCTTTTAACATGTTTCCATTGACACTTTTTCTAGTTTTGCTTGGGTAACCCCAGCCAAAAGGGTTTACATGTTTGTACTCAAAAGACTTTACATGTTTGTACTCATTTATTGTCCTGTTTTGCTGTTATGGGACCGCCAGATGAAATTAAAACAGATAATGGCCCAGCTAATACTAGTCATACCTTTAAAGATTTTGCCATAAGTGGCACATTCAACACACCATTGGCATTCCTTATAATCCCCATGGCAGGCAATTGTTGAAAGAGTCCATAGCACACTAAAAACAGCTTATTTTCATCTTAATTTTAGAAAAAGGAGGAGTAGGGCCCCAGATGAGTAGAATATAGCAAACATTAATATCTCTTTTTTGCTTCAATTTTTTTTTAATTTACCCCAAAAATACAACTCTGAACCTAAACTTTTATTTATTTGTTTGTTTGTTTGCTTATTTATTCATTGCTTTTGGGGTCACACCTGGCAATGCACGGGGTTACTCCTGGCTCTGCACTCAGGAATTACTCCTGGCGGTGCTCAGGGGACCATATGGGATCTCGGGGATCAAACCTGAATCGACTGCATTCAAGGCAAATGACCTACCCACTGTACTATCCCTCCAGCCCCTGAACCTAAACTTTTTAGAGCAGAAAAAAGTTTTTCAAAATCTGCTGAACCACAATGAAAAGTGGTTATTTGGACAAAGGTTCCTGGAAAAAATATTTGGGAGGCAGGAATACTAATATCTTTTTGGGCGAGGCTATGTTTGTGTCATTTTAGATGGAGAGTGAAAACCCATCTGGGTCCCTCTACTACTCGACTCATTCAATCTAGACACACTGAAAGAGTCAATGAAGCCATCAGTTCAGGCAATTCAGGACTTCAGGATGGAAGAAAGAAGTTGACACCTGAAACCTCTCGTGAAGCCCTTATTTCAAGGAATGGCAGAATTGCAGCTGAAGAAAAGAAAAGGGTGAATTCTTTACTCTTTATACTGGTTTAATCTACTCCTTTTACAGTGCTCTTACGAGCATCCCTAGTTTCCCAAGTTTATCTTTTAGCCTAACTCATTCAGTCTGCTACTAATTTCCCTAAGTCAGGCCTGATTACTTAAGAGTTAAAACCTCTGTCTCTGGATGTTGCATCACTTGATCACTTGATCACTTGAATCCCGTTATTCATCGATTTGCTCGAGCGGGCTCCAGTAACATTTCCATTGGACCCTATCACGTGCTAATGTAGCCCAATGGCATCTGGTTGATTCAGGAATATGAAGAGCCTCAAACCGTTCCTTCAGGGTCTTTACAAGGAAGTCTGACCATCTTGTAGGTGGGCGGCCACGTGATCTTTTGACATCCCGTGGGATCCAGTCGGTAATGGCTCTAGTCTAGCTGTTGTCTCCAAATCGCATTACATGTCCAGCCCATCTGATTTTCGATGCCTTGGCAAACGAGACAGCGCCCCTGATTCTGGAATAGCGATGGAGGCCAGAACTCCGGATTCCTTCTCTCACTTGAGTGAGGTGTGATATTCCAAGCATAGCTCTTTTCGATGCCTCTCTGGGAGACCCGAATAGCATTCTCACCCTGCTTTTGTAGGGCCCAGGTCTCTGAGGCGTATGTTAATGCAGGGAGAACGGTGGAGTCAAAGAGATGTGCCCGGGGGGAGCCGGAGGTTCTTTGTCCTTTTAGCTATTTCTTCGATGCCTTTGAAGGCATTCCATGCCGCTCTCTCTTCCTCCTGCACAGCTCAGGTTTTAGGTCGTTCATCATGTTGATTTCTCGACCTAGGAACACATAACTGCTGCATTCAGAGATGTCTGTTCCACTGAGAGTGAATGGGGCCTCTGGAGCTAGTTCATTTTTCATGAACATAGTTTTATTTAGATTCAGCTGTAGACCTATCTTTCCACATTCTCGGTCAAATTCACCCAGCATTTGTGCTGCTTGGCTAATGTTTGGTGTTATTAGAACGATGTCATCAGTGAAGCGGAGGTGGTGTAGTTGCCGACCATCTATCTTCACTCCCATTCCTTCCCATTCTAATTGTCGCATGATGTTCTCGAGGGTGGAGCTGAAGAGTTTTGGTGAAATGGTATCACCCTGTCGAACCCCTCTTTTCACATTAATGATCACTTCTTTGTAGAATGGTGAGATCCTGGTGGTGAATCTGTAATACAGCTCACGAAGGATCTTGATGTATTGGGTTTGAACACCCTGTTTGGCTAGGGCTTCGATGACTGCTTCAGTCTCCACAGAATCAAAGGCTTTCTGTAAATCAATGAACGTGAGACAGAGCGGCATCTTGTACTCCCTACAAACCTCGATGAGCTTGGTTACTGTGTGGATATGGTTGATTGTACTGAATCCTTTCCGGAAGCCTGCTTGCTCGCATGGTTGTCCTTCATCTAGTGTTCTGCTAATCCTGTTCAGGATGACCTCGTGTAAACAGCTTGTAGATGGCGGACAACAGGCAGATGGGGCGATAGTTGCCGATGTCGTGAATGTCTCCCTTCTTGAACAGTAAAACTGTCCTGCTGGTTTTCCATTGGGAGGGCACCTTGCATTCAGACAGGTAGCGTGTGAAGAGCCGAGCTAGTGTATTGATGAGTACCGACGGCAGATTCTTCAGGTGTTCGGGTCTGACTTTGTCTGGGCCTGGTGCTGTTCCCTTCTTTACCGACCGAGATGGCATGTCGGATTTCAGAAGGGAGAACGTTGGGAATGACATATCCATCCTGTGGAATTTGGTATGTGGGCAGGTGGATGTGGCTATCAAAGAGATTTGAGTAGAAGTCCTGGATAATCTTCTCCATTGCCTTTCTGGAAGATGTGATAGATCCATCAGGCGCCGGAGGGCAGTCATCTTGGTCTTATAGTTGGCGAAGGACAGGCGGGCAGTGCAATTGCTTTTCACGGCTTCTGCTGCATCTTCCAGTATTTCTGCTCTTATGTCTTTGAGGTCTGCTTTTATCGCTTCTCTGCACCGTTTAGCAAGCTTGGACGTTAGCATTTGGTCTCCTGAGGCTCGCGCCTTGCCACACGTTGGCGAATGAGCTCGAGAGTTTCTGAATACAGGCGTTCTTTTGTGTCTTTCTCTCTCACGCATTATTCGCACAATCATGGAGGTGCTGAACCAGTCGGTTGAATTCTTCATTGATGTCGTCAATGATGGTATCTTCCCATGTTGCTGCAATGGTGCCAAAGACTTCCCAGTTGGTGGTCGTTCTGGGAGTTCTCTTCTTAAACTTTGCAGCCTTTTCTCCCCGTTGCGGGAAGTAGAATTTTGCACGAAGGAGACGGTGGTCTGATCCTGTTTGGAATTTGGGGACGACAGCTACATCGGTCAGACAAAACCGTCGATTGAAGATGATGTGGTCAATTTCATTGTGGAACTGTCCGCCAGGAGATTCCCATGTCCAACGTTTCGTTTCAGTTGTCTGGAACTGTGAGTTCCCATGAATGGTCTTGGTGGACATGATGAACTCAGATAGTCTCTCACCCTGTTCGTTCCATGGAACGAACAGGGTTGCATCTGTAGTGATTTTTTTGTTTTGCTCTTTCCCATAAAACTGCTTCATATTTTACTATGGGACAATGTTCTTTGCTTAAACAGTAAAATACTATTAATGCTATGCTCCACATATTTTTAAATTTTTTATTATACCACTGTGAAATATACAATTACAAAAAATGTTAATATTTGGGTTTCAGTCATACAGTGTTCCAGCACCCATCCCTCCACCAGTGCCCATTTCCCCACCACCAATGTACCTTATTCCCCTCCCCCAGCCTGCATCTATGGCAGGCATATTTCCTCTTCTCTCTCTCTCTCTCTCTCTCTTCTCTTCTCTCTCCCCTTCTCTTACACATTGTGACTTGTAATACATACATTTAGAGGTTATCATATATATCCTATATCCTTTTGCCTACTTTCAATGCTCAGTTCTAGGCTGGTATTATCATTTACAATAATTATTAATTAGTACACTGTTCCTTTCCCTGTCCTACCTATCCTCTGACTTCCCACATTTGTAGTAGGTTCCACCCACTGATAAGACCTCCTGATCCATGTTTTTTTCTGGCCTTGGATATTGGTATCATGCTATTTTTTATATCCCACAAATAAATGCAGTCGTTCTATATTTGTTCTTTTCCCTCTAGCTAATTTAATCCAGCATGATCCGTCTCCATATCCATCCATTTATAGGCAAATTTCATAACTTCAGTTTTCCTAACAGATGCATAGTATTCCATTGTGTAGCTGTACCACAGTTTCTTTATCCAGTCATCTGTTCTTGGGCACTCTAGTTGTTTCCAGATTCTGGCTATTGTGAATAGTGCTGCTATGAACATAGAAGTGTAGATAGTGTTTCCACTGTGTGTTTTTGGCCTCCCAGGGTATGTTCCCACAAGTGGTAATGCTGAGTCAAATGGGAGCTCAATTTCTAGTCTTTGGAGGAATGTCCATATTGTTTTCCCAAAAAAGGCTGCACCAGTCAACATTCCTACCAACAATAAATGAGAGTTCCTTTTCTCCCCCCCATCCACACCAGCACTAGTTGTTCTTGCTCTTTTGGATATTCGCCAGTCTCTGTGGTGTGAGATGATATTTCATTGTTGTTTTGATTTGCATCTTTCTGATGATTAGTGATGATGACCATTTTTTTCTTTTTTTTTCTTAAACAAGAAGTTTATTTAAACAACAAGACACTTGACTTGAAGGGAAAACTATCTAGGGTTCATTTCTTTTTAGAGTAATTTATCCCTACTTAAAGACAGATTGCCCTAACAGCTATGTACAAAAAAGTTATAAAATTGTCCTTGGTTTACAATGATAAATGAAAAACATAAAATTTCTCCAATCAAACAAGGTATGCAAGAATTTTTTTATGTTGTTCTTTATTTTTTTGTTAAACATTGAGAGCAAAATAACTTACTGGAATATAAAGAGCCGAATGAGTATGTCACTAATGGAGAAAGGGGATATTTTCACAGAACCAGTATTTTCCCCGTCCCATCTCCACCTGACGTCAATCCAAACATACCATTGGCCATTTAGTTAAAATAATGTAATGCTTGTGCACATACACCAGTTACTTTATGTACAATAAAGGAACGGTGAAGGGGAAAATGAAAGAATAGAGAAACTATACTGTAGTGGTCAAGATGTGGTGGAACCAAATTGCGGCTTTCAAACTGCAAATGTCTTCTTGGTCTGGAGGAAGCAGCGGGCCCCTTAGTAGACACCTCCCTGTCTGCTGCTGGAACACATCAATTGTATCTTCATCCTCCATTTCCAACTGTGCAGATGTGTCTGTCTCTTGATTGGCTGCCCGTCAAATGGGAATCTGATCTGCCTCATTGACAAACCCTGCCACTGCAATAAGCTTTCATTAGTTTACTGAGTGGCGTATTCCTCTTAATCTTAAACTGCACCACAGAACCATCCTGACCCGCCACTTACAGATTAATAAGATCGTT
>JAJIBD010038006.1:0-24649 GCA_021461705.1 Cryptotis parvus
TTCCATTTTCTGTCTTTCCTAAACTCTGACTCCCACACGTTTGAGATAATTTCCACTTTTGACAAGACCTCCCGATATATGCTTCACTTGACCTTGGATATTGGTATCATAATATGTACATATATATTTATGCCATGCAGATAAATGCAGTCATTCTGTATCTGTCTCTCTCCTTCTGGCTAATTTCGCTCAACATAATCTTCTCCATGTCCATCCATTTATAGGCAAATTTTATAACTTCATTTTTCCTAACAGCTGCATAGTATTCCATTGTGTAGATGTACCAAAGCTTCTTTATCCAGTCATCGATTTTCGGGCACTCTGGTTGCTTCCAGATTCTGGCTATTGTGAATAATGCTGCTATGAACATAAAAGTAGGGATGGTGTTTCCGCTGCGTATTTTTGGTTTCCCAGAGTAGATTCCCAGGAGTGGTATGGCTGGGTCAAATGGGAGTTCGATTTCTAGTCTTTGGAGGAAAGTCCATATTGTTTTCCAGAAAGGCTGTACCAGCCGGCATTCCCACCAACAATGGATGAGTGTCCCCTTTTCCCCACATCCACGCCAGCACTTGTTGTTCTTGCTCTTTTGAATATGTGCCAGTCTCTGTGGTGTAAAGTGGTATCTCATTGTTGTTTTGATTTGCATCTCTCTGATGATTAGTGATGATGAGCATTTTTTCATATGTTTTTTGGCCATTCGAATTTCTTCCTTGCTGAAGTTTCTGTTCATTTCTTCTCCCCATTTTTTGATGGGGTTGTTTGTTTTCTTCTTGTAAAGTTCTACCAGTTCTGATATATCCTGGATATTAACCCCTTATCAGATGGGTATTGGGTGAATATTCTTTCCCATTCTGTGGACTGCTTTTGTATCTTAGTCACTGTTTCTTTTGAGGTGCAGAAGCTTTTTAGTTTCATGTAGTCCCATATGTTTATCTTTTCTTCTAGTTGCTTTGTTAGTGATGTTTCACCTTTGAAGATGCCTTTAGCTTCAATGTCGTGGAGGGTTTTTCCTATATTTTCTTCAATGTACTTTATGGATTCAAGTCTGATATTGAGATCTTTAATCCATTTTGATCTGATTTTTGTGCATGGTGTTAGACACAGGTCCAAATTCATTTTTTACATGTTGCTGCCCAGTTTTTCCCAACACCACTTGTTGAAGAGGCTTTCCTTACTCCATTTTAGACTCATTGCACCCTTTATCAAAGATTAAATGATCATACGTTTGAGGTTGGGTGTCAGGATACTCAATTCTATTCCATAGGTCCACAGGTCTGTTTTTATTCCAATACCATGCTGTTTTAATTACTACTGCCTTGTAGTACAGTTTGAAGTTGGGAAAGGTGATGCCTCCCATCTTCTTTTTCCCGAGGATTGCTTTAGCTATCCTTGGGGTTTATTGTTCCATACAAATTTCAGGAGCGTTTGGTCAATTTCTTGAAGAATGTCATCGGTATCCTCATAGGGACTGCATTGAATCTGTACAGAGCTCTAGGGAGTATTACCATTTTGACAATGTTGATTCTCCCCATCCATGAACAGGGAATGTGTTTCCATTTCCTTGTGTCCTCTTTTATCTCTTGGAGCAGTGTCTTGTAGTTTTCTTTGTACAGGTCCTTTACATACTTGGGTAAGTTGATTCCTAGGTATTTGATTTTCTGTGGCACAATTGTGAATGGAATAGTTTCCTTAATATCCTTTTCTTCTCTTTCGTTATTTGTATATAGGAAAGCCACTGACTTTTGGGTGTTGATTTTGTATCTTGCCACTCTACTATATGCGTCTATTGTTTCTAGGAGTTTTTGGTAGAGAGTTTAGGGTTCTCTAGGTATAATATCATGTCATCTGCAAATAATGATAGCTTGACTTCTTCCTTGCCTATCTGGATGCCCTTGATGTCCTTTTCTTCTCTGATTGCTATGGCAAGTACTTCCAGTACTATATTGAATAAAAGAGGTGAGAGTGGGCAACCTTGTCTTGTCCCTGATCTCAGGGGAAGGCTTTCAACTTTTCCCCCATTTAGAATGATGCTTGCTGTGGGCTTTTGGTAGTTGGCTGTAACTATCTTGAGTAAAAGTCCCTTCAATTCCCCATTTTCTGGAGCGTTTTAATCATGAGCGGGTGCTGGATCTTTTTCAATCCGACGGTTTTGTCTGACCGATGTTGCTGTCGTCCCCCAAATTCCAGACAGGATCGGACCACCGTCTCCTTCATGCAAAATTCTACTTTCCACAACGGGGAGAAAAAGCTGCAATGTTTAAGAAGAGAACTCCCATAGCGACCACCAACTGGGAACTCTTTGGCACCATTGCGGCAACATGGGAAGATACTATCATTGATGACATCGATGAAGAATACAACCGACTGGTTCAGCACCTCCATGATTGTGCGAAGAATGCCCGAGAGAGAGAAAGACACAAAAGGGCGCTTGTCTTCAGAAACTCTTGAGCTCATTCGCCAGCGTGGCAAGGCGCGAGCCTCAGGAGACCAAATGCTAACGTCCAAGCTTGCTAAACAGTGCAGAGAAGCGATAATAGCAGACCTCAAAGACAGAAGAGCAGAAAGACTAGAAGATGCAGCAGAAGCCGGGAAAAGTATTGCAAGCGCACCGTCCCTGTCCTTCGCCAACTACAAGACCAAGATGACTGCCCTCCGACGCCCTGATGGATCTATCACATCTTCCAGAAAGGCAATGGAGAAGATTATCCAGGACTTCCACTCAAATCTCTTTGATAGCCACATCCACCTGCCCGCATACCAAATTCCACAGGATGGATATGTCATTCCCAACGTTCTCCCTTCTGAAATTCGACATGCCATCTCCTCGGTAAAGAAGGGAACAGCACCAGGCCCAGACAAAGTCAGACCCGAACACCTGAAGAATCTGCCATCGGTACTCATCAATACACTAGCTTGGCTCTTCACATACTACCTGTCCGAATGCAAGGTGCCCTCCCAATGGAAAACCAGCAGGACAGTTCTACTGTTCAAGAAGGGAGACATTCACGACATCGGCAACTATCGCCCCATCTGCCTGTTGTCTGTCATCTACAAACTGTTTACCCGAGTCATCCTGAACAGGATTAGCAGAACACTAGATGAAGGACAACCATGCGAGCAAGCAGGTTTCGGAATTGATTCAGCACAATCGACCATATCCACACAGTAACCAAGCTCATTGAGGTTTGTAGGGAGTACAAGATGCCGCTCTGTCTCACGTTCATTGATTTACAGAAAGCCTTTGATTCTGTGGAGACTGAAGCAGTCATCGAAGCCCTAGTCAAACAGGGTGTTCAAACCCAATACATTAAGATCCTTCGTGAGCTGTATTCACGGATTCACCACCAGGATCTCACCATTCTACAAAGAAGTGATCATTGATGTCAAAAGAGGGGTTCGACAGGGTGATACCATCTCACCAAAACTCTTCAGTGCCACCCTCGAGAACATCATGAGACAATTAGAATGGGAAGGAATGGGAGTGGAAGATAGATGGTTGGCAACTACACCACCTCCGCTTCGCTGATGACTTTGTTCTAATAACACCAAACATTAGCCAAGCGGCACAAATGCTGGCTGACTTTGACCGAGAATGTGGAAAGGTAGGTCTATAGCTGAATCTGAAGAAAACTATGTTCATGAGAAATGAACTAGTTCCTGAGGCCCCATTCACTCACAATGGAACAAACATCTCTGAATGCAGCAGTTATGTGTACCTAGGTCCGAGAAGTCAACATGATGAAGCGACCTAAAACCTGAAGCTGCGCAGGAGGAAGAGAAGCGGCATGAAATGCCTTCAAAGGCATCGAAGAAATAGCTAAAAAGGACAAAGAACCTCCGGCTCCGGGCACATCTCTTCGACTCCACCGTTCTCCCTGCATTAACATACGCCTCCAGAGACCTGGGCCCTACGAAAGCAGGATGAGAATGCTATTCGGGTCTCCCAGAGAGGAATCGAAAGAGCTATGCTTGGAATATCACGTCTCACTCAAGTGAGTGAAGGAATCCGGAGTTCTGACCTCCATCGCTATTCCAGAATCAGGGATGCTGTCTCGTTTGCCAAGGCATCGAAAATCAGATGGGCTGGACATGTAATGCGATTTGGAGACAACCGCTGGACTAGAGCCGTTACCGACTGGATCCCACGGGATGTCAAAAGATCACGTGGCCGCCCACCTACAAGATGGTCAGACTTCCTTGTTAAGACCCTGAAGGAACGGTTTGAGGCTCTTCATATTCCTGAATCAACCAGATGCCATTGGGCTACATTGGCACGTGATAGGGGTCCAATGGAAATGTTACTGGCGCCCGCTCGAGCAGATCGATGAATAACTGAGATTCAAGTGATCAAGTGATCAAGTGATTAACCCCTTATCAGATGGGTATTGGGTGAATATTCTTTCCCATTTTGTGGACTGTCTTTTCTATCTTGGTCACTGTTTCTTTTGAGGTGCAGAAGATCTTTAGTTTCATGTAGTCCCATATGTTTATCTTTTCTTCTAGTGGCTTTGTTAATGGTGTTTCACCTTTGAAGATGTCTTTAGCTTCAATGTCATGGAGGGTTTTTCCTGTATTTTCTTCAATGTACTTTATGGATTCAGGTCTGATTTTGAGATCTTTAATTCATTTTGATCTGATTTTTTGTGCAAGGTGTTAGACACAGGTCCAAATTCTTTTTTTACATGTAGCTGTCCAGTTTTCCCAGCACCACTTGTTGAAGAGGCTTTCCCTTACTCCAGTTTGGACTCTTTGCACCTTTATCAAAGAAAAACTGATCATGTCTTTGAGAGTGGGTGTCAGGACACTCAACTTTGTTCCATAGATCCACAGGTCTGTATTTATTCCAGTACCACGCTGTTTTAATTACTGCTGTTTTGTAGTACAGTTTGAGGTTGGGAAAGGTGATGCCTCCCATCTTTTTTTCTTCCAAGAATTGCTTTAGCTATCCGTGGGGGTTTATTATTCCATACGAATTTCAGGAGCGTTTGGTCAATTTCTTTAAAGAATGTCATGGGTATCCTTATAGGAACCACATTGAATCTATACAAGCTCTAGGGAGTATTACTATCTTGACAATGTTAATTCTCCCCATACATGAGCAGGGAATGTGTTTCCATTTCCTCGTGTCCTCTTTTATTTCTTGAAGCAGTGTCTTGTAGTTCTCTTTGTATAGGTCCTTTACACACTTGGTTAAACTGATTCCTAGGTATTTGATTTTCTGTGGCACAATTGTGAATGGAATTGATTTCTTAATATCCCTTTCTTCTCTTTTGTTATTTGTGTATAGGAAAGCCACCGACTTTTGGGTATTGACTTTGTACCCTCTACTATACATATCTATTGTTTCTAAGAGTTTTTGGGTCGAGAGTTTAGGATTCTCTAAGTATAATATCATGTCATCTGCAAATGATGATAGCTTGATTTCTTCCTTGCCTATATGGTTGCCCTTAATGTCCCTTTTCTTCTATGATTGCTATGGCAAGTACTTCCAGTACTATATTGAATAAAAGAGGTGAGAGTGGGCAACCTTGTCGTTTTCCTGATCTTAAGGGGAAGGCTTTCAATTTTTCCCCATTGAGAATGATACTTGCTGTGGGCCTTTGGTAGATGGCTTTGACTATTCCCATTTTCTGGAGGGTTTTAATCATGACTGGGTGCTGGATCTTGTCAATTGCTTTCTCTGTGTCTATTGATAGGATCATATGGTTTTTTCTCTTATTGATATGATGTATTATGTTGATTGATTTGCGAATGTTGAACCATTCTTGCATTCCCTGTGTGAATCCTATTTGGTCATGATGTATGATCTTTTTGATGAGTCTTTGGATTCTGTTTGCTAGTACATTGTTGAAGATCTTAGCATCTGTGTTCATCAAGGAGATTGGTCTGTAATTTTCCTTCTTTGTGTTGTCTCTCCCTGCTTTGGGTATCAGGGTGATGTGTGCCTCGTTGAAGCTGTTTTGGAAGTGTTTCTGTATCTCCTATTTCCTGGAAGAGGTTGAACATGACAGGCAGTAGGTTAAAGGTTTGGTAGAATTCACTAGTGAACCCATATGGACCTGGGCTTTTGTGTTTGGGCAGACTTTTAATTACTGTTTCAATTTCCTCGATGGCGATAGGCTTATTCAGGTATTGCAGGTCTTCTTGTTTCAGTCGTGGGAGGTTATAGGACTTCAGGAATTTATCCATTTCTTCTAGGTTCTCATGTTTAGTGGCATACAGGCTCTCAAAGTAATCTTTGATGATCTTTTGGATTTCTGTCTTTTCTGTTGTGATGTCACCATTTTCATATCTGATTCTGTTTATTTGGGTTCTCTCTTTCCCTGTCCTTACAAGTCTTGCCAGTGGCTTGTCGATCTTGTTTAATTTTTTCAAAGAACCAGCTCTTGGTTCATTCAGCTTTCAGATTGTTTTTTTTTTTTTTTTTGGTTTCCAGCTCGTTGATTTCCTCCCCTAAGTTTTATTATTTCCTTCCTTCTGCCTGGGTTGGGCTTCTTTGTTGGTCTTTTTTCTAATATTTTCAGCTGTGAGGTCAGGTTATTTATGTGGGCCCTTTCTTCTTTCCTGATGAATGCTTGCAGAGCTATGAACTTTCCTCTTCACACAGCTTTTGCTGTGTCCCACAAGTTCTGATAGTTGGTAACTTCATTGTCATTTGTTTCTAGGAATCTTTTGATTTCCTGTTTGATTTCTTCTATGACCCATTGGTTGTTCAGCAGTGAGCTGTTCAGTTTCCAGGTGTTTGATTTGACTCCCTGCTTCTGTGTATGGTTAACTACTATTTTCAGTGCATCATGATCTGAAAAGATATTTGACACAATTTCTATCTTTTTTTTTATTTTGTTTAGGTATGCTTTGTGGCTTGGTATATGGTCTATCTTGGAGAATGTTCCATGTGCACTGGAAAAAAACTTGTAGTCAGCTTTTTGGGATGAAAAGCTGTGTATATATCAACCAGCTCTCTTTCTTCCATTTCTTCCTTCAGGTCCAGTATTTCCCTGGTGAGTTTCAGTGCCGCCAATCTATCCATAGTCAATAAGGCATTGTTGAAGTCTCCGACTATTATTGTGCTCCTGTTATTGTCTTCTTTGAGGTCTATTAATAGTCGTTTTAAGTATTTTGCTGGCCCCTCGTTTGGCACATATATGTTTAGTAGTGTGATTTCTTCCTGGTATACATACTCCTTAATTATTAAGGAATGGCCTTCATTGTCCCTTTTAACCTTTTTCAGCCTCAGGTCTATATTGTCAGATACAAGTATGGCCACACCCGCCATTTTGGAGGAGTTGTTTGCGTGGAGAATGGTCTACCAGCCTTTGACTTTGGTCTGTGTTTGCTCTGATTATTCAGATGTGTTTCTTGTAGGCAGCAGAATGTTGGATTCAGTTTTTTAATCCATTTTGCCACCCCTGTGTCTCTTAATTGGTACATTTAGACCGTTGATGTTGAGAGATTATTATTGTCATTGGATATTGTGCCATCTTTCTGTTTAAACTTGTTGTAGTTTTGGGTTGTCTTATTTTACAATAGACCCTTCAATCCTTCTTTTAAAGTTGGTTTTGAGTCTATGAATTTCCTGAGTTGTTTATCCATGAAGTTGTGTATCTTTCCTTCACATCTGAAAGTAAGTCTAGCTGGGTAAAAAAATCTTGGTGAAGCCTGCAGTTCATTGAGTCTTTTCACAATATCCCACCATTGTTTTCGGGCTTGGAGTGTTTCATCTGAGAAGTCTGCTGTAAATTTCAGGGATTCTCCTTTGTATGTGATTTCTTCCTTTGATCTTGCTGCTTTCAGTATTCTATCTCTGTCTATTGTTTTGTCATTTTAATAAGGATGTGTCTTGGAGTATTCTTATTGGGGTTTCTTTTAGCTGGTATCCTCCAGGTCTCCTGTATTTGGGAGCATGCTTTCTTTAGTTCAGGGAACTTCTCAGCAATGATGGCTTTGACAGTTTCTTCTTCATCAGGGTTTTCTTCTTGCCCTTTTGGGACCCCAATGATGCATATGTTGTTCTTATTGGCTTCATCCCAATTTTCTCTGGTTACTGTTCGTTGATTGTGAGTCTTTTCTCCATCTTTTGGTGTTGTCTACAGAATCTCTGAACCTCGTCTTCGAGATCACTAATTCTTTCTTCAGTAGCTGTTACTCTGCTTTGGAGGCCTTCCCCTGTGTTTTCAGTTCACTTACCTCATTTTTAATATCTGTCATTTCTGCTAGTACTTTGGTCTGAAATTTACTCAATTCTGCTCTCATGTCCTCTTGTATTTTATTAACTCCGTATTCCATTGTTTCTTTGAGTTCCTTGTGAATCTTAACTGTTCCTTCCAAAATTCCTTTTCAGAGAGGTTATATAGCTCATCGTTATTGCTTGACTCATCTGTATTAGTGACTTCAATCGTAGAGCTTGAAAGAATTCTGCGTTGCTTTACCATAATGACTATCGTAGGTTGAAAATGTGTGTTCTGGGTGACTAGTCAATAGAGTTAGTAGATGCCCCATCAGTCTAGCACAGGGCGGGCAGGCAGAGACTCTGCCCCTGCACCTGAATACCTGTTGTCCAGTCAAGAGCCCCAGCAGCAGTTCTGGGCTGGGCCACTAGGCCTTTGTGGAGGGAGCCAAGGTGGGGTGATGTGGCCCAAGTCCAGGCTCCCTAAAATCCTGGTTGGTGTAGTCGCCAAGTTCCACATGACTGGGCTTGAATTTAGCTTCCTTCTTGGGTTGGGCTGTGTCCAGCTGTGGAGTCCAGACCAGAGGTGACTGTGGTTGTGTTGTGCGAGGTTTTCTGACTTCTGTTCTTGAATTTACTTTCTGAGTTTCCTAGAACATGATTGGTTTCCACTAGTTTGATGTACCGCCTGGCCGCACTATTCAGGGAGAGCCGAATGACAGCCTCTCCCCATGTGTCTGAGTCTCTGCATGATGCCTGATATCCTTGAGGCAGTTTGTGGGTGGGCCACCAGGCCTCCTGGATGGGGAGAGGGGAATGGGGATCCCAGCTCCATCTCCACCAACACCCAGTGACTTCCACCTCTGAGAACCGCCTACCTGGGCTTTTAACTGTTCTGCTGAGCCGGGCTTGAGATCAATGTTTCTCCTGGTGGGGCTCTGATGAGCTGTGTGGAGTCTGGAGCGAAAATGGTGGCTTTTATCGTGAGTGAGTTCCATCTGGCTGCTTCTGTGGCCCTACAGGGGTGATGGGTCAGGACCAAAACCCACCCCTACCTCCTGGGAGCCTCATGGTCAACTGAGCTAGGAAGAGAGCCGGATGGTAGTTCCCCTTGTGTCTGAGTCTCTGCATGATGTCCGATAACCCTGATGCAGTTCATGGGTGGGGCCACCAGCTAATTTATTGAGGCTATTCATGGTAGTGCTCAGGAGGCAATACAGCAGCAGGACCAGCTTGAAAAATGCACCTAAAACCCTGTACTATCTCCCCAGTCTTAAACTGCCTATCTGTAACACAAAGATTAAACAAAAAACAATTCACTCTATATGGTTGGGTTTTTTGTAAAAACATATGTAGTAGAAACAAATGGACCATTTTATTAATTCATTGAAGAAATTTTACACTTTAAATATTGCCCCAGTATATCAGTACTAGATGCCATTGGGCTACATTGGCACGTGATAGGGTCCAATGGAAATGTTACTGGGCGCCGCTCAAGCAAATCGATGAATAATGGGATTCAAGTGATTCAAGTGATATCAGTACTACAGTTGGATTCATTTCCATAATAATTTTTCTCTTTTATTGAGCACTAACTATGTGCGAAAATGACCCTATCCCATGTTTTATTTGATTTGCCTGCACACTTGTGACTCCTAACACAAGATATAGGAGGATTTTATTTATTTTGTTTAAAAAATTTTTGGTTTGGGGTTCATATCTGTGCTCAGGACTTATTTCTGACATTGTACCAAGAGATCAAGATATAGGAGAATTTTTCACATTAGTTTTGGAACACTAGCTGGGTATCTTATCAGTGAGCTCAATTCTTGTATAATATTCTTAGAGATTAGTGACAAATCCCACCAGTTTAGAGCTTAGTTTTGTGAGGATCCTACACAAACTGTTCAGATACCCAGAAGAACACTATGTCATAAGGTTATCCATAACTTCTTTTCAATACAGTCACAAATTTAGATTCTTGTTATAGCGTTCCACCTTGGATTTCCTAGAATAGATCACAGGATTCAGGGAAACGGTTTTTTGTGTTTAAAGGAATTTGTTAAAGGTACAAAGATACGGGAAGAGGCTTGGAGTTTCCCAGTCCACTGTAGGTGATACATTGTCCAAACACCTCCATGTGTTCAGCAGTCTGGAAACTGTCTAGACTCTGGAGATTTCTATCGAGTTTTCATCATACAGGTACAATAGGTCATTAAGTTTATTTCCAGTCCTTTTCCTAGAATGGGATTGTGAGCTCAAAATTCCAATATATTTTTTTATCCTGATTTGGTATTTAGAGGGTGAAACCTCAACCAGGAGCTTACCAAAATTCACCTCATAAGAACTAAAAGAAACCACTGCAAAGGGTTTAGGAACTCTGATTGAAGTGAAACTCAAATATTAGAATAAAGGTGCTCTTTATTTAGTTAAGTTTTGACTTAGCTAACTTACTACAAATTAAACTCCATATACAACATAATAACATGATGTGACATGGCTTAGTGGAATGATATAATACAATGTACTGTAATATACCCTCACCCTATAGCTGAGGAAACTGAGATACAGAGGGAATGAATGTTCACGAAGTCTCATCACATTTAGGAAATAATGTTAAGTCTTGAACAGAACACTTATTCACTATCTCCTCCTACCTTATTTAGATCAAATGCTCTTATTTCAAGGTACAAGTTCTTAGTTTAGGGCTTAATATCCAGAATATATCAGGCACTGCTAGAACTTTACAAGAAGACAACAGCCAACCCCCATCAAAAAATGGGGAGAAGAAATGAACAGAAACTTTGACAAGGAAGAAATTCAAATGCAAAAGGCATATGAATAAATGCTCATCATCAATAATCATCAGAGAGGCAAATCAAAACAACAGTGAGATATCATCTCACACCGCAGAGACTGATACATATCCAAAAGAGCAAGAAAAGCAAGTGCTGGCGTGGATGAGGGGAGAAAGGGACTCTCATCCACTGTTGGTGGGATGTTGACTGGTACAGCCTTTTTGGAAAACAATATAGTCATTCATCCAAAGATTAGAAATTGAGCTCCCGTTTGACCCAGCTATACCACTTCTGGGAATATACCCTGTGAGACCAAAACACACAGTGGAAACACCATCTACATTTCTATGTTCATAGCAGCACTATTCACAATAGCCAGAATCTGGAAACAGCCAGAGTACAGATGAGACCAGATGACTGGATAAAGTAACTGTGGTACACAATGGAATACTATGCAGCTGTTAGGAAAAAGAACTTATGAAATTTGTCTATAAATGGATGGACATGGAATGGATCATTCTGAGTGAAATTAGCCAGAGGGAAAATGATAGATATTGAATAACTGCATTTATTTGCTGGATATAAAAAAAAGCATGATACCAATATGCAAGGCCAGACAAAACATGGATCAGGTCTTATCAGTGGGTAGAGCCTACTGCAAATTTGTGGGAGTCAGAGGTTAGGTAATACAGAGAAAGGAACAGTGTATTAACAATTATTGTAAATGACAATACCACCATAGAACTGAGCACTGAAAGTAGGCAAAAGGATATACATGATAACCTCTAAATGTATGTATTGCAAGCCACAATGTGTAAGAGAGGGAGGGAGAAGGGAGGGAGGGAGAGAGAGAGAGAGAGAGAGAGAGAGAGAGAGAAGTGAAAATTGCCTGCCATAGACACAGGCTGGGGACAGGGGATATCAGGGACATTGGTGGTGGGAATGGGCACTGGTGGACGAATGGGTGCTGAAATACTGTATGACTGAAACCAAATATGAACACTTTTGTAACGGTAGTATAATAAAAAATTTAAAAAAAAATTGAAGGTGAAGGAAAAGAAGTTATGATTGAATCTCTCCTTTTAACTTATTCTACCTGGTCAATAAGTTGCACAGGAGGGGCCAGAAAGAATTTTACATGCAATGGAATGGTTGTGATGATCCCCCTTTTCCTCACTTCTTGCATTACCTGAACTCAGTGTGATTCCCTGACTCAGAGACGACACTGAGCTGGGAGGAGGCTATAAGGGAGGCCTATTGCCTATGTTCTGCCTGAGAGGGGCACAGGTCACAGCCTTCATGACCCACAGTTTTGACCTCTTAGGAGTTTCTTGCAAATCTACAACCATTTCTTTGTACACTCTAAATTTGGATACCTATCATGGAATTCACCACAAGATGTTACTGGTGCCCGCTCGAGCAAATCGATGATGAACGGGAAGACAAGTGATACAAGTGAAGTGAAGCCTTAAAGTTTTCAGGACTCCTCATTTCCAGGCCTCTGCAGTGAGTAGTGGAAGGAAGCAGCCCTGCCCATTGTTCCTATGGGAAGCAGAAGCCCTGTACAACCAGAAACAGCTCTGGTAGGCCAAACTGGTAAATTTCCTAGCTAGAATGTCCCAGATTTTAGTATTTTACTGTTTTTCCTTTCTCAATCTGAAGCAAAAAAACAAACCAAAACAAAAGAAAAATCAGTACCATGCCAAATATGTACTTACATTTTGTTTTGTTAGTCTATTTAATTACTCTTTTTGATGGTAGCAGTTTCACACAATTACATAAATATCAGCCTAGAGCCTCAGTATCTGTTTGGCCATTGTTCTCTTAGATGATATACATTGAGCGACATTTGTTGGAAAGATTTAGGTGTGAGAAGTTTGTTCTGCTCCACACTGTCCACTCTTCACCCTTCACTCTTCTAGTCTGCAGACCAGAGACGGCCATCTTTAGATGCCTCCTGACTCCTTTATTGTCTGTCTACTTAGGACCCACATTGTGACTCAGAGGGTCATTGTGGCTCCTTCACTTGGTTTAGTGCTTTGCTCTCATTACCTTGACAATATTAATAACTTCATCCTTAAACATGTGTTTTGTTAGTGAAGTCTTACACATAAAGACACATAATACGTATCATCCATTTCTGTTCTCATTTACATTCGGTATTTCCAATGTCCCGTGGTCATAGAATTCCTGCGTATCCCAGCCATTTGGGAATTTTCAAATTGTTTTGTTTTTAGGCCACACCTAGCAGTGTCCAGAGCTTATTCATGGCCTTGTGCTCAGGGATCTCTCCTAGCAGGGCTTGCAGGAACATATGTGGTTCTAGGAGTTAAACCCAGGTTGGCTGCATGCAAAGCAAGTTCTCTACCTGCTGTACCTTCTCTCTGACCTGGAGAGAATTTTTAGTGGGACTAAAGCAAGTGCAAGGTAAGCATTTCACATCAATGATTAGGTGCCACTCATTACATTTGAAATAAAGTTGGCTTCAAATTCATAGAAAAATCAGTGAAATTCCAAGAAACAAAAACAAGAAAGTTTATCATGTTCTTTCTTACTCATGTCACTGTATTAGCCAATCACTTACACTGAAGACCATACTAGTGATTCACTGGTAAAAGGGAACAATAGACCTCCAGTCTATTGTAAGACAAAATAGAGTGTTAGCAAAGTGTGTGTGTGTGTGTGTGTGTGAAGACATGAAATAAAATAGTTGAATTAGATTTGTACATTGATTCTTCTATTAAGGAAAAAATTACATACGGATGCATAGACTATATAGTAAATTGTATAGCTTTGGTTATTTTGCAATTCTGCACATGAATTAAATAAACTTAAATGTAATTACATAGAAATTTTCAAAACATGAAAGAGAGAAAGGAAAATTCAAGTATTCTACATTAGCAGCTTTAACCATACATATTTCCTACTTTTTTCCCAATTTACACACTGAAAAAAATTGAATTAAGTTTTAAGTTTCATTTTTTGGGTCAGCACTTGTGGTATTCATCTGCCCCTCGAGGTGTTGCAGGTGTGGTTGTGGTGCCCGGCTGTGTTGACAGGTGGCAGACAGGAGACAGGCTTGTCTATACCCAGGGTTCTGCCCGTGGGCCCTGGAATGGTTGATGGTCTGACATAGAAAAGACTGGACCCCCTGGGATGAACCTTGAGCCATGGCAGAGTCTGGCAAGCTAATCATAGTGTATTCGATATGCTAAAAACAGTAACAATAATGGACCTCATTCCCCACGAATGGAGACATTACTGGTGCCTGCTCGAGCAAATTGATGAACAATGGAAGACGAGTGACACAAGTGATACTTGTGGTATTCAGGGCCTACTTTTACCTGGAGGTAATGCTCGGAGGTCACTCTTGGCAGTGCTCAGGGGACCATGTAGGGCCAGGAATTGAATCTAGGCATGCCTGCATGCAAGGCATATGTACTTGGCCCACTAAACTCTCCCCATTGCCCCCAAGAATGATATTTTCTCACAAATTATTCAAAATTATATACTGGACGTTTATTGACAGTAACCACATTTCTTCACTCAAGGTCACATTCTATTTTTTTTTTTTGCTTTTGGGGTCACACCCAGCGATGCTCAGGGTTACTCCTGGCTCTGCGCTCAGGAATCATTCCTGGCACTGCACGGGGTTCATATGGGGAAACCAGGGATAGAACCCGGTCGGCTGCATGCAAGGCAAATGCCCTACCTGCTGGACTATCAGCCCAGGTCACATTCTAATGACTGGTCTTTGGTGACAGGTGCAGGACTGTGACCAGGTCTTGATTCGACCAGGACTTGACCTCTGTCCATTATGCTGGCACCCTCTTGTCAGCCTTGAGGAGAGTGGGTGTATGGAAGGGAAGAGAGAGTCTTAATTTTCATAAAAATAATTTTGTCTTTTCCTCTAGTACTCTCCTATATCTTTCTAACTCATTTCCATTGGTCCCTCCCTTACACTTCACACTTTGTTTTTATATACTTTCCTGTGGGCAATATCAAGCAGACAAAAAGAGAGTCCAGCGTAATAGATGCCCAGGAACCCACTATCCAGCATCAATAATACTTCTTTCACTCCTCTGGAGTGCACCATTTGTTTCCTGTGGGGGTCCTGGTCCATAAAAAGCCTTCCTGTGCTTCTTAACTATTCAGGGTCACTACACCACTCTTCTTAACAGGGAACAGCAACTTGGCAGCCAGTCTCTGAAAAGAAACAAATAGACATTATACCACACATTAAAATGGAGAAAGTGGTTTTAGATGCATTTCCCTGCCTTTTCAGTGAAACTTGTTCCCCTAGCTGCCGCTTGGGCATCTTAGGTACTCTTAAACTGGGCTTTGTTTGGTATACAAAGCTCAGAAGACAGGGCATACTCCATGCTTTCTAAAATAAATGAATCACAGTAATCAACAGCATTTATTCCCATAGATTAAGAAGTGCTTTATCTTTTCATTCATAAGAATAAAAATCACTTGGGAAGATTTTTCTTTTTCCTCTAAGAGGAGGTCTTCTGAATGAAAGAAGTGATTACATGGTTATAGATCAGTAACATAGTTGTCTTCCACAATTTCATAAAAGTAATTTTGTCTTAATGACATTGGCTAGTAAAGCAGAAAGATCATACTGCAAGGATAGAATCATTTGTTAAACGAGACCCTGGTCTCTTTTCCCAGCAAGAAAAATAGTGATTTCATATTTAATCTTTCTACTAGTAGACCCAATGAAAATAATGTACTTATCTATAAATAAGTGTTTGGAATTACTCTTTTTCATTGTGTCCCATCGGGGGTGGGGGACCATAGAATGGTCTAAATCAATAGGAAACTAGGGAAGGAGAAGTAGGAAAGTATTTATTGAATGCTTTCTTTGTGTTAAAAAGCACTTTCAAGTTTGTTATCAATTTAATCCCCATAGTCATTCTAAATAGATTTTATTACTCTCCTCTTAAAAGGAGGGAAATGAAACTCAAGGCGGATAAATTGTTCCAAAGCCTACAGTCACATAACCTAATCAGAATCAACTTACTATATATTGCTTGCTTCACTCTGCAAAGCACTCTTTATAACCACTATGAAGTTTAACTCCATTTGATAAATCACGCTTAGCCCATAATACAGATGAGGTAATATAAGCATCTGGTCATGGTCATGTCAATAATAATGGGCAGAATCAGAATTCTGGGTCATCCTAATTGACTAGAATCCTTGTTTTCTCATTCCTCTGTAGGCTCCCAAGGGAGATAAGTACTCTGTTAGAATTTCTTTTGCTATCTAATGCTTCTCCCTTTTATCATTGTCCATTCAACCCTTCTTAGTTAGGTTTTTCTCTTTGATAAAGGACACAGAAGCAAATGTGAGTTGACAGGTTCTTTGTCACCATATTTCATTGCAAAATCTCAACAGTAGCTATGTTATTTCCTTGCAGATTTTCTTGTCTAACACGATCATCTTTTTCCATTGTTTAATAGACATTTTCACTCACACAGGTCTTAAAAATATTTTAAGGAGCTGTACATTACACATCAAATTTTAAAGCTGATGACAAAATGTTAATCATGTTGAGTTACAAGCAGGAGTTGCATAGATCTCTCAAAGAAATGGTACTCATGTTTTGCATGCTTGAGGCCCCAAGTTTCATTCACTGCAATTCAAGGCCCCCTGAGCACTGCTGGTTAGAGCCTTCTTGGCCTGAACACTGAATCACCTGACCTGGTATACTGAATATCATCAGGCGTGGACCCTGGGTCCCTTGAGGACCCTTAATTGCTTAGGAGGCCAATAAACATTTCAGACACATATATTCCTTTATATTTGTAAAAATATAACATTTGAAAATCTTTCCATGACACTTTTTTTTTTTTTTTGCTTTTTTGGGTCACACCCGGCGATGCTCAGGGGTTACTCCTGGCTCTGCACTCAGGAATTACTCCTGGCGGTGCTCGGAGACCATATGGGATGCCGGGGATCGAACCCGGCCAGCACAGGCCGACCACGTGCAAGGCAAATGCCCTACCTGCTGGGCTATCGCCTCCAGCCCCTCCCCTCCATGACACTTTAAAATAGATTGTCACAACTCTATTTGTATCTATTCAGTGGAATCTAATTAATGTGCAACTTGATAGCCCATTATAATATTAAAATGTTAATATGAATGAATAAGTTTTTTATTCACTCCTTCAAGTGAGAAAGGTTTCTTTCTTTTTTTCCTTTTGAAATTGAATTTCTGCTCCATTTCCCAAAATGTATGTGTTTTTCTGATGAGGATGATTTTGGACCACACCTCGTGTTACTCCGATACTCTTCCTGGTTTTGTGCTCAGGACTAACCCTTGGCCATGCTCAGGGGCCATATGAGGTGTTAGGATTAAACTTGGATCAATTGCCTTTAAGGCAAGCACCTTACTTTCTATTCTAGCTCTGTGATTTCCTGGAGTGTGGTATGTTTTTATTGATCCATTTTTTTAAATTGTGTATATATTTGTACTATATTTTTAAATAAAAATTTTAAGGCTACTAGGAAAAGTACTAAAAAACAAAAACATAAGAAATAAAAGAAAAACACTATACTAACATGAAAAAATAAATGGTAGGGTACAGAGAGATAGTATAGCTGGCAGGGTACTTGATTTGCACAACTCTTGTGGTCACCTGAGTCTGCTAGGAGTAATCCCTGGGTGCAGAGCCAGAAGTAAGCCCTGAGCAAAGCCCATATGACTCCCAAAATAAAACAAAATAAAATATTAAACTACTAGCATTTAATAAAATGTTTTTGAAGAATCTTCTTGATTAATATATTTTTCCTAATAAATGGATTTATTTTTGTGTCACTTTGAGTTTTTTTTAATTAAAATTTTATTGACTTATAATGGCATATGAATTTTGGGAGTAGAACAACCTACTATGCAATTAAAATATGTGAAACTGGGAATAATTTTAAATTATCATAGACCACAAATTTATAAATGCTAAGAAATTCTACAAATTTTTTGCTTTTATTTTGGGGTCCCACCTAAATGACATTTAAAGAAGCCTGACACATACCACAATGTGTAAGAGAAAGGAGAGAGAGTGAGAGAGAGATAGAGAGAAAGAGAGAGAGAAGAGGGAAAGTGCCTGCTATAGCAGAGGCAGGCTGGGGTAGAGGGGAGGGAATCGGGGTACACTTGTTGTGAGAAATGTGGACTGGTGGAGGGATGGGTGCTGGAAAATTGTATGACTGAAACCCAATCATGGACATCTTTGCAATTGTGTATCTCATGGTGGTATCACTTGATTACTTGAATCCGTTATTCATCGATTTGCTCAAGCGGGCGCCAGTAACATTTCCATTGGACCCTGTCACGTGCCAATGTAGCCCAATGGCATCTGGTTGATTCAGGAATATGAAGAGCCTCAAACCGTTCCTTCAGGGTCTTGACAAGGAAGTCTGACCATCTTGTAGGTGGGCGGCCACGTGATCTTTTGACATCCAGTGGGATCCAGTCAGTAACGGCTCTAGTCCAGCGGTTGTCTCCAAATCGTATTACATGTCCAGCCCATCTGATTTTCATTTTTGTTACTGGTTTTGGCATATCGAACACGCATCGGACAGCTTGCCAGGCTCTGCCGCGGCGGGCGTTATAATAAAATAAAAAATTAAATTAAAAAATAAAAGAAGCCTGACATTGAAATGAGGGAAGAATGTTGTTGGTGGGGCCGGAGCGATAGCCCAGCGGGTAGGGCATTTGCCTTGCACGTGGCGGGCCTGTGCCAGCCCGGGTTCGATCCTCGGCATCCCATATGGTCCCCGAGCACCGCCAGGAGTAATTCCTGAGTGCAGAGCCAGGAGAAACCCCTGAGCATGCCGGGTGTGACCCAAAAAAAAGCAAAAAAAAAAAAAAAAAAAAAATAGAATGTTGTTGGTGCAGGAGAGAATTCTAGTAAATTGTTCAGCAAGTTCAAAGGTGCCAGGAGGGAGAGTGGAGATGGGCATGAAGTGGCACGAGAGCGGGAGAGTGGCATAAGAGAAGGAGGAAACCACACAGAGCTTTACCTGGGGTGAGGTATTTGAAATTCACTCCAAGCACATCAAGAAGTTGTTGAATAACTGAATAGTTTAAACCAGAGAGGGAGGTTGCTGTGCAAAGGAAATCTCTCTTATCCCTCTAAGTTCTTCAGAGTCTGGACAAATATTCAAATAAGTGGAGGCATATTTATAAAAGAAAAGTAACGATCACGATCACGATCACGATCTTCCCGTTAATCATCTATTTGCTAGAGCGGGCACCAGTAATATCTCAATATGTCCTGTCACATGCTGTAGAGCCAAGGGCATCGGCTTGGTACAGGAACATAAAGAGCCTCAAACCATTATATTAGGTCATGAGAATGATCTAATATAATTGTTACTGGCATTTGGCATATCAAATACAACACGAGCAGCTTGCTAGGCTTGCAGTGCAGGAGGCATACTCTATAAACACCTCCAAATAAAGCCTTTATTGATGAACGCATGCGGCCGCTTGCCGCGCGAGCCGGGCTGTGATGGGCTGGTCGGCTGGGTGGAGTTCTGATGAGAGGGAAGTCCAATGTGGAAAATGGCGGCGCCCATGGAGTGGGTGGGGGGGTCGTCTGGCTTGTTGTGAGGTTCTGCCGGGGTGGTGGGCCAAGGCTGGAACCCACCATGCCTCCCGACTGCCCTCATGAACGGCTGGGCACAGGGAGAGCAAGAAAAAGAAAAGTAACAAGAAAAAAAATTTTTTTTTGCTTTTTTTGGGTCACACCCGGCGATGCTCAGGGACTTCTCCTGGCTCTGCACTCAGGAATTACTCCCTGGCGGTGCTCGGGGACCATATGGGATGCCAGGAATCGAACCCTGGCCAGCACAGGCCGGCCGCGGGCAAGGCAAACGACCGACCTGCTGGGCTATCGCTCCGGCCCCCAAGAAAATTATTAATAGCATGTATACTTCCTGTAATCCTGGGGAGAGAACCAGAAAAGTTGAGTAACTCACCCACAAGGTCTTACATCACAGATAAATAGCTTAACTAAGGCAGAGGATTTCCAAAGAGAAAAGGGAAGTTGGGAAGGTTACTGAAAAAAAGGGACAATAAAATCAGATAACTCTCGCTTTCTCTATTGACTATATCTTGCTCAATTGGGGAGGTATTAAGGGACATGCTTATATGTAAATATTTCTTCAAAGGAATTTTTTGTAGCAGGCCCAGTGTGTAACAGTGGTATGTATGGATATCCCTGCAGTCTGGGATTCTGTCTGACATAAAAGGCAAAGCAGAACAACAAATGCAATCTCTACTCTGTCCCTTCCATGAAATGAAACTTTTTGCCAAAAAACTTACTTTTGGGAGTGAAAGACTTTTCTTATCTACAGGGGCACAAACTAATTAATGGCTTAAAAGATACTATTGTTCTTAAAATAAACTGGACAGCCACAAAAGTAGAGCCAAGCACGTCAACTCAGAGGACACAGAAGTAGCCCAGTTAAGAGATAATAATATTGCCCTGATCTAGAGTAATGGAGATAAATGAGATGATGAATCACATAAGGCTAACTATGAGGAGTAAGGAACACCTGGATTTTTGGTTAAGCAAAAACACATTTCCATCCTTTCCTCCCTTCCTTCTTCCTTTCTTCCTTTCCATTTCCTTTCTATCTTTTGCTTCACTGTTCTTCCTCCTTCTCTTCCTCCTCCTTCTCCACTTTCATTTCCAATATTTACTTCTCTGACATGCTAAATTTGAGAGATATAGTTGATATTAAGCTTTCTGGATATATTAATGTGTAATTTACATTAGGACATACACTTGGGAGTTATTAGTGATTAGACAGTATGTTGAGCCATAGCAATAATTGAGAGATCCTAGTATGAGGGTGGATAAAAAGGTGAATGAACCAGAAGATCCTTGACATTTAGAGATAAGTGATAAATAAAGGCTCTAGAAAGGAGAATGAGAATGACTACTCAGTTGGGAAATCAGTGTCAAGCATCGTGGTAGAAAAGTATATTAAGAAGTGAATGGTCACAGTCTGAGAGCACTGTAAGATGTGAATTTTATTTACATTTAGTCCCATGAGGTTTAGCTCACCCTTTACAAGTGCACTTTCAGTGAGGGAAGGAAATGGGAGGTAAAGAAATCGAAACAGTCAGAAGGGAGGCATTTTGAAAGATTTTGCTGCAAAGGGGAGTATAATATAGAGAAGGAATGTGGGATCAAGGGAAATGCTTTATGTATATTTATCTAACATGGAGGAATTTAAAGTTTGTTTGCTGATAAGATGATTTAGTAGGGCGAAGCAGTGGCATGTGGGGGGGAAAAGTGTTAGAAAAGTGTTAGAAAAGTATCAGACAAAGCAATGGAGACTTGAGAAGGAGATTAAAATCAGAACACAAGGTAGAGAGTAATAATTGAGAGTGTTTATCATCTACCTATAAGAAAAGGAGGAGAAGGGACTGGAGCGATAGCCCAGCTGGTAAGGGCGTTTGCCTTGCGGCCGACCTGTGCTGACCGGGTTCGATCCCCGGCATCCCATGGTCCCCGAGTACCGCCAGGAGTGATTCCTGAGTGTAGAGCCAGGAGAAACCCCTGAGCATTTGCCGGTGTGACCCAAAAAGAAAAAAAAAAAAAAAGAAAGAAAGAAAGAAAGGAGGAGAAAACAGAAAAGAGAGAGATGAGGGAGATTGTATCTCATACTTTTTTATTTTACGCATACTAATGCCCAGGATAAAAAACTATACTTATGATTAATAATGTCTATGTCCCATAATTGTCTTTAAAATGCTAAAGACACACACATTTCTTGTTCAGAGCAGTTAGCCCCTCTGCCCCGCACCACTGTAGTGCTTTCTAATGTACCATATTTAGAAATAAACATAGGAGAATCAAGGGTATTCTATAATTATGATTACAGATGTAATTACTGGCATTTGGAATCTGCTTGCTTGAAGTAGATCAGATAATTAGAATATCCTATTAAATAGGATAAAGTTCAGATCTATGTAGGGTTAGTGCTTTGCACAAATAAAATTTTCCATGGCTAGAGAACTGCATTCTTAACCTGGGCCAGGTATTTCAAAAGCATGCCAGTTTGGTCATAAGGGAGCTCAGAGAGGAGGTGGAGTGGGCGGGGAGAGAAATGTCACAGATGTCTTTGTGCAAACTCATCCCAAGTTCAGAAAATAACAAAAACCACAACTAAGTCAGTAACATTATCTTTTGGCCTATAAAGAAGAGTACGTTTTTTGGCCTACTAGCATGCCCAATAATTTATCTTGTTACATAATGTGTTTCCTTAGGAAAACTCAAAAGCGCCCCACACAGGTCATTTCTTTTGTCTTCATAGCATTCTGGAAGCTGAGAGCAGAAGGGAAGTTGTCTAGACCAGGGCTGTCCAGAGTGGAAATATAAATAAAGCCACACATGTAATTTAAAAATGTTCCTGGGCCCAGCAAAGCTCTGTGGTAGAGAGCATCCAAGGTACCACTCTACATGCCAAAATCCCAATTTATCCCAATCTCAAAAAATTGATTTTACAAAAAGTAACATCTGTTTCAGAGAGACAGTGTTTGTTTTTTTTTTTCAAGAGAGACAATGTTTTGAGGACTAAAGAAGATAAAGTATGTATCTGGTCCATAATAGGGATTAAGAAAATTTCCTATTATGATTGTTATCATAGAGATTAAATGAGGGCATTGATGCACACTTCCTTTTCAATTGTCCCACTGACCCACATCTTTGGTTTTTGTCAAGGCTATTAATATTCCCTATTTGTTTGCTCAACTGTTGTGCGGCCCTCCCTCTCTCAGTCACCACTGAGACACTGTTTGCGCAGTCTGTTCCATGACTTTCCTATTCCTGCCTGCTTCCTCTCACTTGCCTTTGCCTCTTCAATTTTCATTGCTTGTTTTCCTTCAGGCTCCTAAGATGAGTTTCCAGATCTCCTGAGCTGTTCTGCTTGACTATCTGATATTGAAGTCATTCCAGGTCCCTCCAAGCTAACTCTTCTTGATTTCTTATTTTTGTTTGGTTTTTTGGGTCTACCATCAATGCTAGGTGTTACACTTGGCTGTGCACTGAGGAATTACTGCTGGCAGTTCTTGGGGATCACATGTGGAGCATGCAAGGCACAGACCTGGGTCCTCCATGTGCAAGGCAAACACCCTACTTTCTCCTGTACTATAGTTCCAGTCCCAGTGATTCTTGTTTTAATGAATGACACCCTATTTACCTCATTGTTGAAATTACAGTATCAGTCATGAGTCTCTCTCTTTCATCTCACATGTGATCTTTGTTCCTTTTGTTTACTTATTTAATTATTGTTTCTGTTTCTAGTATTGAACCCAATGCTTCAGCAGGAGGTCTACCTATAACTGCTCTAGCACTGAACTGTTTCACAATCCAGAAAGACTCTCCCTTTCCCAGTTTGGTCTCTGAAATGACACACAGGGCTATAAACATTCAAGGAATAAAATCTGAGGTCCATCCCTAGCCCTAATAATTACAGAAATCTCTGCTTCTTTCTACTACCATCACCATATCTGGTCAGGCCACATTATTTACTATTTAGATGCCAGGCCCTGTAACTAAACTTCTGGTAGACTCTTCTGTGTTTGTTCTTCCCTCCCTCTAATTTTCTACACAAAGTAACTAAAGATTTTTTTTTGCCATATCTGGTGGTACTCAGGGCTTGCTCCTGTCTCAATGCTCAGGATCACTCTTGGTGACCAATAGGTACCATTCCTGGTGCCAGGAATGGGACCTGAGTTGAATGTATGCAGCAAGGCAAGCATCCTAGCTGCAATACTATATTTCCAGCTCCCACTAGAGCTAATACTAATAAAATGCAACTGATTTTACTATTATGCTCAGTATCTCATTGCTTGCAAGCCAGACCACCCCTCCTCACTTCACGGTGCCGCCATTTTCCACTTCTGGACTTCCCTCTCGTCAGAACTCCACCCAGCAGACCAGCCCATCACAGCCCGGATCACCGACACCCACCCTGCAGCAGCATTTTCCTCAATCCTGCCCAGGTATGCTGGTCCAGAGACTCTCACACATGGGGGCAGAGCTGTTCCTTGCTCTCCCTGTGCACAGCCGTTCATGAGGCAAAGTCGGGAGGCATGGCGGGTTCCAGCCTGGCCCACCACCTAGGCAGAGCCTCACAACAAGCCAGACCACCGCTCCTCACTCCACGGGCGCTGCCATTTTCCACTTCTGGACTTCCCTCTCGTCAGAACTCCACCCAGCAGACCAGCCCATCACAGCTCCTGCCATGACAAGCGGCCACGCGTTCATCAATAAATGCTTTATTTGGAGGTCTTTAAAAGAGTTTGCCTCCCGCTCGACAAGCCTGGCAAGCTTCTCGTGTTGTATATGATATGCCAAATTCCAGTAACAATTATATTAGGTCATTCCCATGATCTAATATAATGGTTTGAGGCTTTATGTTCCTGTAGCAAGCCGATGCCCCTGGTTCCTACTGGCATGAGACAGGACATATGGAGATATTACTGGTGCCCGCTCTAGCAAATAGATGATCAACGGAAGATCGTGATCGTGATCGTGATCTCATTGCTTAATGTTTTAATGTGAAGAGCAATTTACTACTGCCTTTAAGATAAAATTTTCTTTGGTAATCTTTTGGAAATATATTTGTAAATTATACATGTACTAGTATTGCT
>JAJIBD010038007.1:0-20503 GCA_021461705.1 Cryptotis parvus
AAAAACTGATCATCTTTGAGAGTGGTGTCAGGACCTCAACTTTGTTCATGAATCACAGATGTATGTTATTCATTTCACCCTTTGTTTTATAATTGCTGCTGTTTTGTAGTACAGTTTAGAGGTTAGGAAGGAACAGTCACACCTAACATCTTTTTTCTTTAAGAATTTAGCACAGCTATCAAGTGGGGTTTATTATTCATACAGAATTTCAGGACGTTTGGTCAATTTCTTTAAGAATGTGTCATGAGTGTCTTCTTGGAACCACATTGAATCTATACAAGCTCTGAAGAGAGTATTACTATCTTCGAACAATGGTAATTCTCCATACATGAGCAGGAATGTATTTACCATTTCCTCGTGTCCTCTTTTTTTGAAGCGGTATCTTGTAGTTCTCTTCTGTAGGTCCTTTACGCGGTTAAACTGATTTAGTATTTGATTTTCTGGCACAATTGTGAATTCAGTTGATTTCCCTATATCTACTTTCTTCTCTTTTGTTATTTGTGTATAGGAAAGCCACCGACTTTTGTGGCATTGACTTTTGTACCCTCTCACTTTACATATCTGTGACTCTACAGAGTTTTGGGTTCAGAGTTTAGGATTCTCTAAGTATAATATCATGTCATCTACCAATGATGATGACTGATTTTTCTTGCCTAGAGGTTGCCCTTAATTCATTTTGCTATGATAGTTATGGCAAGTACTTCGAGCACTATATTGGAATAAAAAGGTGAGTGGGAGAAACCATGTCTTTCCCAGTCTTAAGGAAGGCTTTTTCAGTTTTTCCCCATTGAGAATGATACTTGCTGTGAGCCTTTTGGTAGATGGCTTTGACTATTCCATTTCCCTGGAGGGGTTTTAATCGCGGCTGGGTGCTGGATCTGTCAATTGCTTTCTCTGTCTATTATTAGAATCATATGGTTTTTCTCTTGGTGAGACGATGTATTATGTTGATTGATTTGCGAATGTTGAACCATTCTTGCATTCCCTGTGTGAAATCCTATTTGGTCTGATCTTGATCTTTTTGGTGAGTCTTTGAATTCTGTTTGCTAGTACGTTGTTGAAGATCCCAGCATCTGTGTTCATCAAGGAGAGTGGGTCTGTAATTTTCCTTCTTTGTGTTGTCTCTCCTACTTTGGGTATCAGGGTGATGTGTGCCTCGTTGAAGCTGTTTTGGAAGTGTTTCTATATCTCCTCTTTGGCTGGAAGAGGTCGAACATGACAGACAGTAGGTTAAAGGTTTAGTAGAGTTCACTAGTGAACCCATATGGACCCAGGCTTTTGTGGTTTGGGCAGACTTTCCGTACTGTTACCATTTCTCGATGGCGATAAACTTATTCAGGTATTCCGGGTCTTCTTGTTTCAGTCGTGTGGAAGTTATAGGACTTCAGGAATTTATCCATTTCTTCCTAGGTTCTCATGTTTGGTAGCATACAGGCTCGAAAAATAATCTTTGATGATCTTTTGGATTTCTGTCTTTTCTGTTGTGAGTGTCACCATTTTCATATCTAATTCTGTTTTATTGGATTCTCTCTGTCCCTGCCTAAGAGTGTTAGGCCAGGATGGCTTGTCGATCTTGTTTAATTTTTTCAGAACCAGTGCTTGGTTCATTCAAAACTCAGATTGTTTTTTTTTTTTTTTTTTTGGTTTCCAGCTCAGTTGATTTCCTCCCCTAAGTTTTTATTATTTCCTTCCCCTTCTGCCTGGGTTGGGCTTCTTTGTTAGTCTTTTTTCTAATATTTTCAGGGCTGTGAGGGTAGTGGAATTTATGTGGGCCCTTTTCTTCTTTCCTGATGAATGCAACAGCTCTGAACTTTACTCTTCACACAGCTTTTGCTGTATCCCCAAGATCACATAGTTGAAAGCTTCGTTGTCATTTGTTTCTAGGAATCTTTTGATTTCCTGTTTGATTTCTTCTATGACCCATTGGTTGTTCAGCAGTGAGCTGTTCAGTTTCCAGGTGTTTGAGTTGACTCCCTCTTCAATGTATGGTTAACTACTATTTTCATTGCATCACGATCTGAAAGATATTTGACACAATTTCTATCTTTTTTTTTTATTTTGTTTTAGGTATGCTTTGTGGCTTGGTATATGTGGTCTATCTTGGAAAATGTTCCATGTGCACTGGAAAAAAAACTAGTCAGGCTTTTTTAGGGATGAAAAGCTGTGTGTATATCAACCAGCTCTCTTTCTTCCATTTTTTCCTTCAGATCGAGTATTTCCTGGTGAGTTTCAGTGCCGTCAATCTATCCATAGTTAATAGGCATTGTTAAAGTTCCGACTATTGTTGCCCCTGTTATTGTCTTCTTTGAGGTCTAGTGTAGTAGTTTTAAGTATTTTGCTGGCCCCTCGTTTGGCACATATATGTTTAGTAGTGTGATTTCTTCCTGGTATCTACTCCTGTATTATTGGAATTGGCCTTCATTGTCCCCCCCTTTTAAGCCTTTTTTCAGCTTCTCAGGTCTATATTGTGAGACCACGTATGGCCACACCCGCCATTTTGGAGAGTTGTTTGCGTGGAGAATGGTCTGGCCGCCTTTGACTTTGGTCTGTGTTTGGCTCACTGATTATTCAGATGTGTTTCTTGCTTGGCAGCAGAATCATTAGTTCAGTTTTTTAATCCATTTTGCCACCCTGTGTGTCTCTTAATTGGGTACATTTAGACCCGTTGATCTTGAGAGATTATTATTGTCATTGGTATTGTGCCATCTTTCTGTTTAAGCTTGTTGTGATTTGGGTTGTCTTATTTTTAATAGACCCTTCAATCTTCTTTAAAGTTGGTTTTACAGATCGCTAAATTTCTAGTTGTTTATCATGAAGTTGTGTATCTTTCCTTCCCATCTGAAAGTAAGTCTAGCTAGGTAAAAAAATCTTGGGTTGAAGCCTGCAGTTCATTGAGTCTTTCACAATATCCACCATTGTTTTTCGGGCTGGAGTGTTTCATCTGAGAGTCTGCTGTAAATTTCAGGGATTCTCACTTTGTATGCTGATTTCTTCCAGCAGTCTTGCTGGCCTACATTATTCTATCTCTGTCTATTATTTTGTCATTTAATAAGGATGTGTCTTGGAGTATTCTTATTGGGGTTTCTTTAGCTGGTATCCTCCAGGTCTCCTGTATTTGGGAGCATGCTTTCTTTTTAGTTCAGGAACTTCTCTAGCAATGATAGCTTTTGACAGTTTCTTCAACTATCTGGGGTTTCTTCAACACTTCTTTTCAGGACCCCAATGATGCATATATTGTTCTTATTGGCTTCATCCCAATTTTCTCTGATTTTTGTTTAAGTTTGATTGTGAGTCTTTTCTTTATCTTTTGCCCAGGTGACATCTGGGAACTCTCTGAACCTCGTCTTGAGATCCGCTTGTTCTTTCTTCAAGTAGCTGTTACTCTGCTTTGGAGGCCTTCCCCTGTGTTTTCAGTTCCTTTACCTCATTTTAATATCTACATAATTTCTGCTAGTACTTTGGTCTAAATTTACTCAATTCTGCTCTCGTGTGCCTGTATTTTATTAGCCGTTTATTCCATTGTTTCTTTGAGTTCATTGTGAATCTACCGCTCATTCACTAATTCTTTTCCCAGAGGTTATATAGCTCATGGTGTATTACTTGGCTCAAGCTCTGTATTAGTGACTTTGTCGTAGAGCTTGAAAGAATTCTCCGCGTTGCTTTACCATAATGACCTTCTCGTAAGTTTAAAATGCCATGTTCACGGGTGACTAGTCAATGAGTTGAAGTAGATGCCCATCTGATCTAGCAACCAGAGCGGGCAGGGCAGGGGAACTCTGCCCCTGCACCTGAATACCATATTTGTCCAGTCAAGAGCCCCCAGCATGTGTTCTGGGCCTGGGCCACTAGGCGCTTTGTGGAGGCCAAGGTGAAGTATGGCCCCAAGTCAGAGCTCCTAAAATCTGGTGATTGGTGTAGTCGCCAAGTTCCACATGAGCCTGGGCTTTGAATTTAAGCTTCCTTCTTGGGTCGGGCATGTGTCCAGCTCGGAGTAACCAGACCAGAGGTGACTGTGGTTTGTGTTGTCGAGGGTTTTCGACTATTTGTTCTTAAAATTGCCGCCAGAGTTTCTAAGAACATGATTGGTTCCACTAGTTTGATGTACGCGCGGCCACTTTGCTGGGAGAGGCCGAATGACAGACTCCCCCCATGTCTGAGTCTCTGCATGATGCCTGATATCCTTAGAGGCAGTTGTGTGGGTGGAGACCCTGGGCTCCTGGATGAGGGAGAGAGGGAATGGGATACAGCTCCATCTCCACCAACTTGGCGCGGCTTCCCCTCGGAAACGCCTACAGAGGCTTTAGCTTTGTTCTGGCTGGGCACGGGCTTGAGATCAATGTTTTCTCCTGGTGGGCTCTGATGAGCTAATGTGGAGTCTGGAGCCTTTGAAAAATGGTGGCTTTATCGTGAGTGGAGTTCCATCTGGCTCACTTCTAATGGCCTGGGGTGATGGAATGGGGACACAAGAGCCCCACTACTCACCGGGAGCCTCATGGCTGAGCTAGGAAGAGAGCCGGATGGTGGTTCCCCCTTGTGTCTGAGTCTCTACATGGTAATGTTGATAACCCTGAGTACAGTTCATGGGTGGGGCCACAAGCTAATTTAATGAGGCTAATTCATGGTAGTGCTCAGAGCAATACAGCAGCTTTTAGGACCAAGCTTGAAAAATGCACCTAAAACCCCTGTACTATCTCCCCAGTCTTAAACTGCCTATCTGTAACACAGGAATTAAACAAAAAACAATTTCACTCTATATAGGTTGGGTTTTTACCCTTAGAAACATATGTAGTAGAAACAAATGGACCCATTTTATTAATTCATTTGAAGAAGTACACTAAATGTAACAACACGTATATCAAAATTTTCTAGATGCACCATTGGGCTGAGCACGGTGGGATTGATCGATATTACTGGCGCCGGCTCAAGCAAATCGATGAATAATAGGATTCAAGTGATTCAAGTGATATAAAGTACTACAGTTGATTCATTTTTATAATAATTTTTCTCTTTTATTGAGCACTAACTATGTGCGAAAATGACCTATCCATATTTTTATTTGTGTTGCCTACACTTGCGATACTAACAAAGATCTGGGAGGATTTTTATTTATTTTTGTTTAAAAATTTTTTTGGTTTGAGGTTCCTTATCTGTACTCAGGACTTATTTCACGACATTGCCCAAGAGATCAAGATATAGGAATTTTCACATTAGTTTTGGTTGCCTTGGCTGGACATCTTATCAGTGAGCTCAATTCTTACATAATATTCTTTAGAGATTAGTGACCAAATCCCACCAGTTTCAGAGAGCTTAGTTTGTGGGGATCCTACACAAACTGTTCAGAGATTAGAAGAACTACTATGTCACGAGGTTATCCATAACTACTTTTTTCAATACGGTCACGAAATTTAGATTCTTGTTATAGCGTTCCACCTTGGATTTCCTAGAATAGATGCACGGATTCAGAAGCGGTTTTTTGTGTTTAAGGAATTTATTAAAAGGTGCAGATCACAGGGAAGAGGCTTAGAGTTTTCCCAGTCCACTGTAGGTGATACATTATTAAACACCTCCATGTATTTTCAGCAGTCTGGAAACTGTCTGAAGACTCTGGGGAACACCTGTCGAGTTTTCATCATACAGGTACAATAGGTCATTAAGTTTATTTCCAGTCCTTTTCCTAGAATTAGAGTTGTGACTCAGGGCCACATATATTTTTATCCTGATTTGGTATTTAGAGATGAGCGCCTCAACGAGCTTACCAAAAATTCACCTCATAAGAACTAAAGAGAAACCACCACTGCAAGAGTTTAGGAACTCTAGTTGAAGTAGACTCAAATATTAGAATAAAGGTGCTCTTTATTTAGTTGGTTTGGCTTAGCTAACTTTTTTAAATTAAACTCAAAAATATACAACATAATAACATGATTAAGCAGGCATGGCTTGGGTGAATGATATGGCACGATATTGCTGTAATAGCCCCTCCCACTAAAGAGACCCTGGGATACAGAGGAATGAATGTTCACGAAGTCTCATCACATTTATAGGAAATAATGTTAAGTCTTGGGCAGACAACCATTAACTATCTCCCTCCTACCTTATTAGATCAAATGCTCTTATTTCAAGAGTACAAGTTCTTAGTTTGGGCTTAATATTCCAGAATACATATCAGGAGAAAAAACTCCCACTTTCAGAACTTTACAAAGAAGACAACAACCAACCCCATCAAAAAATGGGGGAGGAAGAAATCAGACAGAAACTTTGACAAGGAAGAATTGGAAGTACAAAGGCATATGGACTGAGTAATTACATCATCTAATCATCAGAGGCAAATCAAAACAACAGTGAGATATCATCTACACCGCAGAGACTGATGCATGATCCAAAAGAGCAAGAGGAGCAATGCTTTGCCATGTCGGGGGAGAAAAGGGATTCTCATCCACTGTTGGTGGGATGTTGACTGGTACAGCCTTTTGGAAAACAATATAGTCATTCATCCAAAAAACCGAAATTGAGCTCCCTTTTGACCCAGCTATTTCACTTCTGGAATAAACCCTAGGAGACCAAAAACACACAGTGGAAACACCATCTACATTTCCATGTTCATAGCAGCACTATTCACAATAGCCAGAATCTGGAAACAGCCAGAGTACTGATGAGACCAGATGACTGGATAAAGTAACTGTGGTATACAATGGAATACTATGCAGCTGTTAGGAAAAAGAAGTTATGAAATTTGTCTATAAATGGATGGACATGGAGTGGATCATTCTGAGTGAAATTAGCCAGAGGGAAAATGATAGATATTGAATAACTGCATTTATTTGCTGGATATAAAAATAGCATGATACCAATATGCAAGGTCAGACAAACATGGATCAGGTCTTATCAGTGGGTAGAGCCTACTGCAAATTTGTGGGAGTCAGAGGTTAGGTAATACAGAGAAAGGAACAGTGCATTAACAATTATTGTAAATGACAATACCACCCATAGAACTGAGTACTGAAAGTAGGCAAAAGGATATACATGATAACCTCTAAATGTATGTATTGCAAGCCACAATGTGTAAAAGGGAGGGAGAAGGGAGGGAGGGAGAGAGAGAGAGAGAGAGAGAGAGAGAGAGAGAGAAGTGAAATTGCCTGCCATAGACACAGGCTGGGGACAGGGGATATCGAGGGGACATTGGTGGTGGGAATGGGGCACTTGGTGGACGAATGGGTGCTGAAATACTGTATGACTGAAACCAATATGAACACTTTTTTGTAACGTAGTATAATGTCTAGCCCTAAAAAAAATTGAAGGTCAAGGAAAAGAAAGGTTATGATTGGAATCTCTCCTTTAACTTCCCCCACCTGGGCAATAAGTTGCCCGGTGAGAGGCCAGAAAGATTCACATGCAATGGAACGGTTGTGATGATCCCCCTTTTCCTCACTCTCATTCTCTGAACTCAGTGTGATTCCCTGATCTCAGAGGCGACACTGAGCTGGTGAGGCTATAAGGGAGGCCTATCGCCTATGTTCTGCCTCAGAGATACAGGTCACAGCCTTCATGACCCACAGTTTTGACTTTCTTAGAGCTTCTTGCAAATCTACAACCATTTCTTTGTACACTCTAAATTTGGATACCTATCATGGAATTCACCACAAGATGTTACTTGTGCCCGCTCGAGCAAATCGATGATGAACGGGAAGACAAGTGATACAAGTGAAGTGAAGCCTTAAAGTTTTCAGGATCTCCTCATTTCCAGGCCTCTGCAGTGAGTAGTGGAAGGGAAGCAGCCCCGCCCATTGTTCCTATGGGAAGCAGAAGCCCTGTACAAACCAGAAACAGCTCTGGTAGGCCAAACTGGTAAATTTCCTAGCTAGAATGTCCCAGATTTTAGTATTTTACTCTTTTTCCTTTCTCAATCTGGAAGCAAAAAACAAACCAAAACAAAAGAAAAATCAGTACCATGCCAAATATGTACTTACATTTTGTTTTGTTAGTCTATTTAATTACTCTTTTTGATGGTAGCAGTTTCACACAATTACATAAATATCAGCCTAGAGCCTCAGTATCTGTTTGGCCATTGTTCTCTTAGATGATATGCATTGAGCGACATTTGTTGGAAAGATTTAGGTGTGAGAAGTTTGTTCTGCTCCACACTGTCCACTCTTCACCCCTTCACTCTTCTAGTCTGCAGACCAGAGACGGCCATCTTTAGATGCCTCCTGACTCCTTTATTGTCTGTCTACTTAGGACCCACATTGTGACTCAGAGGGTCATTGTGGCTCCTTCACTTGGTTTAGTGCTTTGCTCTCATTACCTTGACAATATTAATAACTTCATCCTTAAACATGTGTTTTGTTAGTGAAGTCTTACACATAAAGACACATAATACGTATCATCCATTTCTGTCCTCATTTACATTGGTATTCCAATGTCCCGTGGTCATAGAATTCCTCGTATCCCAGCCATTTGGGAATTTTCAAATTGTTTTGTTTTTAGGCCACACCTAGCAGTGTCCAGAGCTTATTCATGGCCTTGTGCTCAGGGATCTCTCTAGCAGGGCTTGCAGGAACATATGTGGTTCTAAGAGTTAAACCCAGGTTGGCTGCATGCAAAGCAAGTTCTCTACTCTGCTGTACCTTCTCTTGACCTGGAGAGAATTTTTTAGTGGGACTAAAGCAAGTGCAAGGGTAAGCATTTCACATCAATGATTAGGTGCCACTCATTACATTTGAAATAAAGTTGGCTTCTAAATTCATAGAAAAATCAGTGAAATTCCAAGAAACAAAAACAAGAAAGTTTATCATGTTCTTTTTTACTCATGTCACTGTATTAGCCAATCACTTACACTGAAGATCATACTAGTGATTCACTTGGTAAAGGGAACAATAGACCTCCAGTCTATTGTAAGACAAAAATAGAGTGTTAGTAAAATTTTGTGTGTGTGTGTGTGTGTGTGAAGACATGAAATAAAATAGTTGAATTAGATTTGTACATTGATTCTTCTATTAAGGAAAAATTACATACGGATGCATAGACTATATAGTAAATTGTATGAGCTTTGGTTATTTTGTAATTCTGCACATGAATTAAATAAACTTAAATGTAATTACATAGAAATTTTCAAAACATGAAAGAGAGAGAAAGGAAAATTCAAGTATTCTACATTAGCAGCCCTAACCATACATATTTCCTACTTTTTCCCACTTTACACACTGAAAAAATTGACTTAAGTTTTTAAGTTTCATTTTTGGGCCAGCACTTGTGGTATTCATCTGCCCCTCGAGGTGTTGCAGGTTATTTGTGGTGCCCGGCTGTGTTGGACTAGGTGGCAGACAGGAGACAGGCTTGTCTATACCCAGGGTTCTGCCCGTGGGCCCTGAATGGTTGATGGTCTGACATAGAAAAGACTGGACCCCCTGGGATGAACCTTGAGCCATGGCAGAGTCTGGCAAGCTAATCATAGTGTATTCGATATGCTAAAAACAGTAACAATAATGGACCTCATTCCCCACGAATGGAGACATCACAGGTGCCTGCTCGAGCAAATTGATGAACAATGGAAGACGAGTGACACAAGTGATACTTGTGGTATTCAGGGCCCACTTTTACCTGGAGGTAATGCTCGAGGTCACTCTTGGCAGTGCTCAGGGACCATGTAGGGCCAGGAATTGAATCTGAGCATGCCTGCATGCAAGGCATATGTACTTGGCCCACTAAACTCTCCCCATTGCCCCCCCAAGAATGATATTTTCTCACAAATTATTCAAAAATTATATACTGGACGTTTATTGACGAAACCACATTTCTTCACTCAAAGGTCACATTCTATTTTTTTGCTTTTGGGGTCACACCCAGCGATGCTCAGGGTTACTCCTGGCTCTGCGCTCAGGAATCATTCCTGGCACTGCACGGGGTTCCATATGGGGAAGCCAGGGATAGAACCCGGTCGGCTGCATGCAAGGCAAATGCCCCTACCTAGCTGGACTATCAGCCCAGGTCACATTCTAATGACTGGTCTTTGGTGACAGGTGCAGGACTGTGACCAGGTCTTGATCGACCAGGACTTGACCTCTGTCCATTATGCTGGTACCCTCTTGTCAGCCTTGAGGAGAGTAGGGTGTATGGAAGGGAAGAGAGAGTCTTAATTTTCATAAAAAAAGTTTGTCTTTTCCCTAGTACTCTCCTATATCTTTCTAACTCATTTCCATTGGTCCCTCCTTACACACTTCACACACCCTTTGTTTTTTTATATACTTTCCTGTGGGCAAGTATCAAGCAAGACAAAAGAGAGTCCAGCGTAATAGATGCCCAGGAACCCACAATCCAGCATCAATAATACTTCTTTCACTCCTCTGAGTGCACCATTTGTTTCCTGTGGGGTCCTGGTCCATAAAAAAGCCTTCCTGTGCTTCTTAACTATTCAGGGTCACTACACCACTCTTCTTAACAGGGAACAGCAACTGCAGCCAGTCTCTGAAAAGAAACAAATAGACATTATACCACACATTAAAATGGAGAAAGTGGTTTTAGATGCATTTCCTGCCTTTTCAGTGAAACTTGTTCCCCTAGCTGCCGCTTGGGCATCTTAGGTACTCTTAAACTGGGCTTTGTTTGGTATACAAAGCTCAGAAGACAGGGCATGCTCCATGCTTTCTAAAATAAATGAATCACAGTAATCAACAGCATTTATTCCCATAGATTAAGAAGTGCTTTATCTTTTCATTCATAAGAATAAAAATCACTTGGGAAGATTTTTTTTTTTCCTCTAAGATGGAGGTCTTCTGAATGAAAGAAGTGATTACATGGTTATAGATCAGTAACATAGTTGTCTTCCACAATTTCATAAAAGTAATTTTGTCTTAATGACATTGGCTAGTAAAGCAGAAAGATCATACTGCAAGGATAGAATCATTTGTTAAACTGAGACCTTGGTTTTTTCCCCAGCAAGAAAAATAAAGGGATTTCATATTTAATCTCTACCTATGTAGACCCAATGAAAATAATGTACTTATCTATAAAATAAGTGTTTGGAATTACTCTTTTTCATTGTGTCCCATCGGTGGTGGGGGACCATAGAATGGTCCAAATCAATAGGAAACTAGGGAAGGAGAAGTAGGAAAGTATTTATTGAATGCTTTCTTTGTGTTAAAAGCACTTTCAAGTTTGTTATCAATTTAATCCCCCAGTCATTCTAAATAGATTTTATTACTCTCCTCTTAAAAGGAGGAAATGAAACTCAAGGCGGATAAATTGTTCCAAAGCCTACAGTCACATAACCTAATCAGAATCAACTTACTATATATTGCTTGCTTCCCTCTGCAAAGCACTCTTTATAACCACTATGAAGTTTAACTCCATTTGATAAATCACGCTTAGCCCATAATACAGATGAGGTAATATAAGCATCTGGTCATGGTCATGTCAATAATAATGGGCAGAATCAGAATTCTGGGTCATCCCTAATTGACTAGAATCCTTGTTTTCTCATTCCCCTCTAGGCTCCCAAGGAGATAAGTACTCTGTTAGAATTTCTTTTGCTATCTAATGCTTCTCCCTTTTATCATTGTCCATTCAACCCTTCTTAGTTAGTTTTTCTCTTTGATAAAGGACACAGAAGCAAATGTGAGTTGACAGGTTCTTTGTCACCATATTTCATTGCAAAATCTCAACAGTAGCTATGTTATTTCCTTGCAGATTTTCTTGTCTAACACTATCATCTTTTTCCATTGTTTAACAGACATTTTCTCACACAGGTCTTAAAAATATTTTAAGGAGCTGTACATTACACATCAAATTTTAAAGCTGATGACAAAATGTTAATCATGTTGAGTTACACAAGCAGGAGTTGCATAGATCTCTCAAAAAGAAATGGTACTCATGTTTTGCATGCTTGAGGCCCAAGTTTCATTTCACTGCAATCCAAGGCCCCTGAGCACTGCTGGTTAGAGCCTTCTTGGCCTGAACACTGAATCACCTGACCTGGTATACTGAATATCATAGCGTGGACCCTGGGTCCCTTTGAGGACCCTTAATTGCTTAGGAGGCCAATAAACATTTCAGACACATATATTCCTTTATATTTGTAAAAATATAACATTTGAAAATCTTTCCATGACACTTTTTTTTTTTTTTTGCTTTTTGGGTCACACTCCGCGATGCTCCAGGGTTACTCCTGGCTCTGCACTCAGGAATTACTCCTGACGGTGCTCTGGGAGACCATATGGGATGCCGGGGATCGAACCCCCGGCCAGCACAGGCCGACCACGTAAGGCAAATGCCTACCTGCTGGGCTATCGCTCCCAGCCCCCTCCCTCCATGACACTTTTTTAAAATAGATTGTCACAACTCTATTTGTATCTATTCAGTGGAATCTAATTAATGTGCAACTTGATAGCCCATTATAATATTAAAATGTTAATATGAATGAATAAGTTTTTTATTCACTCCTTCAAGTGAGAAAGGTTTCTTTCTTTTTTTTTCCTTCTGAAATTGAATTTCTGCTCCATTTCCCAAAATGTATGTGTTTTTCTGATGAGGATGATTTTGGACCACACCTCGTGTTACTCCGATACTCTTCCTGGTTTTGTGCTCAGGACTAACCCCTTGGCCATGCCTCAGGGGCCATATGAGGTGTTAGGATTAAACTTGGATCAATTGCCTTTAAGGCAAGCACCTTACTTTCTATTCTAGCTCTGTGATTTCCTGGAGTGTGGTATGTTTTATTGATCCATTTTTTAAATTATGTATATATTTGTACTATATTTTTTAAATAAAAATTTTAAGGCTACTAGGAAAAGTACTAAAAAACAAAACATAAGAAATAAAAAGAAAAAACACTATACTAACATGAAAAAATAAATGGTAGGGTACAGAGATAGTATAGCTGGCAGGGTACTTGATTTGCACAACTCTTGTGGTCACCTGAGTCATGCTAGAGTAATCCCTGGGTGCAGAGCCAGAAGTAAGCCCTGAGCAAAGCCCATATGACTCCCAAAATAAAACAAAATAAAATATTAAACTACTAGCATTTAATAAAATGTTTTTGAAGAATCTTCTTGATTAATATATTTTTCCTAATAAATGGATTTATTTTTGTGTCACTTTGAGTTTTTTTAATTAAAATTTTATTGACTTATAATGGCATATGAATTTTGGGAGTAGCGAATAACCTACTATGCAATTAAAATATGTGAAACTGGGAATAATTTTAAATTATCATAGACCACAAATTTATAAATGCTAAGAAATTCTACAAATTTTTTGCTTTTATTTTGGGGTCCCACCTAAATGACATTTAAAGAAGCCCTGACACATACCACAATGTGTAAGAGAAAGGAGAGAGAGTGAGAGAGAGATAGAGAGAAAGAGAGAGAGGAAAGTGCCTGCTATAGCAGAGGCAGGCTGGGGTAGAGGGAGGGAATCAAGTGAACTTGTTGTGAGAAATATGGACTGGTGGAGGGATGGGTGCTGGAAAAAATTGTATGACTGAAACCCAATCATGGACATCTTTGCAATTGTGTATCTCATGGTGGTATCACTTGATTACTTGAATCCCGTTATTCATCGATTTGCTCAAGCGGGCGCCAGTAACATTTCCATTGGACCCTGTCACGTGCCAATGTAGCCCAATGGCATCTGGTTGATTCAGGAATATGAAGAGCCTCAAACCGTTCCTTCAGGGTCTTGACAAGGAAGTCTGACCATCTTGTAGGTGGGGGCCGCGTGATCTTTTGACATCCAGTGGGATCCAGTCAGTAACGGCTCTAGTCCAGCGGTTGTCTCCAAATCGCATTACATGTCCAGCCCATCTGATTTTCATTTTTGTTACTGGTTTTGGCATATCGAACACGCATCGGACAGCTTGCCAGGCTCTGCCGTGCGGGCGTTATAATAAAATAAAAAATTAAATTAAAAAAATAAAAGAAGCCTGACATTGAAATGAGGGAAGAATGTTGTTGGTGGCGGGCGATAGCCCAGCGGGTAGGGCATTTGCCTTGCACGTGGCGGGCCTGTGCCAGCCAGGTTCGATCCTCGGCATCCCATATGGTCCCCGAGCACCGCCAGGAGTAATTCCTGAGTGCAGAGCCAGGAGAAACCCCTGAGCATGCCGGGTGTGACCCAAAAAGCAAAAAAAAAAAAAAAAAAATAGAATGTTGTTGGTGCAGGAGAGAATTCTAGTAAATTGTTCAGCAAGTTCAAAGGTGCCAGGAGGGAGAGTGGAGATGGGCATGAAGTGGCACGAGAGCGGGAGAGTGGCATAAGAGAAGGAGGAAACCACACAGAGCTTTACCTGGGGTGAGGTATTTGAAATTCACTCAAGCACATCAAGAAGTTGTTGAATAACTGAATAGTTTAAACCAGAGAGGGAGGTTGCTGTGCAAAGGAAATCTCTTATCCCCCTAAGTTCTTCAGAGTCTGGACAAATATTCAAATAAGTGGAGGCATATTTATAAAAGAAAGTAACGATCACGATCACGATCACGATCTTCCCGTTAATCATCTATTTGCTAGAGCGGGCACCAGTAATATCTCAATATGTCCTGTCACATGCTGTAGAGCCAAGGGCATCGGCTTGGTACAGGAACATAAAGAGCCTCAAACCATTATATTAGGTCATGAGAATGATCTAATATAATTGTTACTGGCATTGGCATATCAAATACAACACGAGCAGCTTGCTAGGCTTGCAGTGCAGGAGGCATACTCTATAAACACCTCCAAATAAAGCCTTTTTGATGAACCGTGCGACCGCTTTGCCGCCCGAGCCGGGCTGTGATGGGCTGGTCGGCTGGGTGGAGTTCTGATGAGAGGGAAGTCCAATGTGGAAAATGGCGGCGCCCATGGAGTGGGGGGGGTCGTCTGGCTTGTTGTGAGGTTCTGCCGGGGTGGTGGGCCAAGGCTGGAACCCACCATGCCTCCCGACTGCCTCATGAACGGCTGGGCACAGGGAGAGCAAGAAAAAGAAAAGTAACAAGAAAAAAAATTTTTTTTGCTTTTTTTTGGGTCACACCCGGCGATGCTCAGGGACTTCTCCTGGCTCTGCACTCAGGAATTACTCCTGGCGGTGCTCGGGGGACCATATGGGATGCCAGGAATCGAACCCTGGCCAGCACAGGCCGGCGTGCAAGGCAAGCGACCGACCTGCTGGGCTATCGCTCCCGCCCCCAAGAAAATTATTAATAGCATGTATACTTCCTGTAATCCTGGGAGAGAACCAGAAAAGTTGAGTAACTCACCCACAAGGTCTTACATCACAGATAAATAGCTTAACTAAGGCAGAGGATTTCCAAAGAGAAAAGGGAAGTTGGGAAGGTTACTGAAAAAAAAGGGACAATAAAATCAGATAACTCTCGCTTTCTCTATTGACTATATCTTGCTCAATTGGGGAGGTATTAAGGGACATGCTTATATGTAAATATTTCTTCAAAGGAATTTTTTGTAGCAGGCCCAGTGTGTAACAGTGGTATGTATGGATATCCCTGCAGTCTGGGATTCTGTCTGACATAAAAGGCAAAGCAGAACAACAAATGCAATCTCTACTCTGTCCCTTCCATGAAATGAAACTTTTGCCAAAAACTTACTTTGGGAGTGAAAGACTTTTCTTATCTACAGGGGCACAAACTAATTAATGGCTTAAAAGATACTATTGTTCTTAAAATAAACTGGACAGCCACAAAAGTAGAGCCAAGCACGTCAACTCAGAGGACACAGAAGTAGCCCAGTTAAGAGATAATAATATTGCCCTGATCTAGAGTAATGGAGATAAATGAGATGATGAATCACATAAGGCTAACTATGAGGAGTAAGGAACACCTGGATTTTTGGTTAAGCAAAAAACACATTTCCATCCTTTCCTCCCCCTTCTTCCTTTCTTCCTTTCCATTTCCTTTCTATCTTTGCTTCACTGTTCTTCCTCCTTCTCTTCCTCCTCCTTCTCCACTTTCATTTCCAATATTTACTTCTCTGACATGCTAAATTTGAGAGATATAGTTGATATTAAGCTTTCTGGATATATTAATGTGTAATTTACATTAGGACATACACTTGGGAGTTATTAGTGATTAGACAGTATGTTGAGCCATAGCAATAATTGAGAGATCCTAGTATGAGGGTGGATAAAAAGGTGAATGAACCAGAAGATCCTTGACATTTAGAGATAAGTGATAAATAAAGGCTCTAGAAAGGAGAATGAGAATGACTACTCAGTTGGGAAATCAGTGTCAAGCATCGTGGTAGAAAAGTATATTAAGAAGTGAATGGTCACAGTCTGAGAGCACTGTAAGATGTGAATTTTATTTACATTTAGTCCCATGAGGTTTAGCTCACCCTTTACAAGTGCACTTTCAGTGAGGGAAGGAAATGGGAGGTAAAGAAATCGAAACAGTCAGAAGGGAGGCATTTTGAAAGATTTTGCTGCAAAGGGGGTATAATATAGAGAAGGAATGTGGGATCAAGGGAAATGCTTTATGTATATTTATCTAACATGGAGGAATTTAAAGTTTGTTTGCTGATAAGATGATTTAGTAGGGTGCGAAGCAGTGGCATGTGGGGGAAAAGTGTTAGAAAAGTGTTAGAAAAGTATCAGACAAAGCAATGGAGACTTGAGAAGGGAGATTAAAATCAGAACACAAGGTAGAGAGTAATAATTGAGAGTGTTTATCATCTACCTATAAGAAAGGAGGAGAAGGGACTGGAGCGATAGCCCAGCGGGTAGAGGCGTTTGCCTTGCGGCCGACCTGTGCTGACCCGGGTTCGATCCCGGCATCCCATATGGTCCCCCGAGTACCGCCAGGAGTGATTCCTGAGTGTAGAGCCAGGAGAAACCCCTGAGCATTGCGGGTGTGACCCAAAAAAAAAAAAAAAAAGAAAGAAAGAAAGAAAGGAGGAGAAAACAGAAAAAGAGAGATGAGGGAGATTGTATCTCATACTTTTTTATTTTCGCATACTAATGCCCAGGATAAAAAACTATACTTATGATTAATAATGTCTATGTCTCATAATTGTCTTTAAAATGCTAAAGACACACACATTTCTTGTTCAGAGCAGTTAGCCCCCCTGCCCCGCACCACTGTAGTGCTTTCTAATGTACCATATTTAGAAATAAACATAGGAGAATCAAGGGTATTCTATAATTATGATTACAGATGTAATTACTGGCATTTGGAATCTGCTTGCTTAAGTAGATCAGATAATTAGAATATCCTATTAAATAGGATAAAGTTCAGATCTATGTAGGGTTAGTGCTTTGCACAAATAAAATTTTCCATGGCTAGAGAACTGCATTCTTAACCTGGGCCAGGTATTTCAAAAAGCATGCCAGTTTGGTCATAAGGGAGCTCAGAGAGGAGGTGGAGTGGGCGGGGAGAGAAATGTCACAGATGTCTTTGTGCAAACTCATCCCAAGTTCAGAAAATAACAAAAACCACAACTAAGTCAGTAACATTATCTTTGGCCTATAAAAGAAGAGTACGTTTTTTGGCCTACTAGCATGCCCAATAATTTATCTTGTTACATAATGTGTTTCCTTAGGAAAACTCAAAGCGCCCCACACAGGTCATTTCTTTTGTCTTCATAGCATTCTGAAGCTGAGAGCAGAAGGGAAGTTGTCTAGACCAGGGCTGTCCAGTGGAAATATAAATAAAGCCACACATGTAATTTAAAATGTTCCTGGGCCCAGCACAGCTCTGTGGTAGAGAGCATCAAGGTACCACTCTACATGCCAAAATCCCAATTTATCCCAATCTCAAAAAAATTGATTTTACAAAAAGTAACATCTGTTTCAGAGAGACAGTGTTTGTTTTTTTTTTCAGAGAGACAATGTTTTGAGGACTAAAGAAGATAAAGTATGTATCTGGTCCATAATAGGGATTAAGAAAATTTCCTATTATGATTGTTATCATAGAGATTAAATGAGGGCATTGATGCACACTTCCTTTTCAATTGTCCCACTGACCCACATCTTTGGTTTTTGTCAAGGCTATTAATATTCCCTATTTGTTTGCTCAACTGTTGTGCGGCCGTCCCTCTCTCAGTCACCACTGAGACACTGTTGCGCAGTCTGTTCCATGACTTTCCTATTCCTGCCTGCTTCCTCTCACTTGCCTTTGCCTCTTCAATTTTCATTGCTTGTTTTCCTTCAGGCTCCTAAGATGAGTTTCAGATCTCCTGAGCTGTTCTGCTTGACTATCTGATATTGAAGTCATTCCAGGTCCTCCAAGCTAACTCTTCTTGATTTCTTATTTTTGTTTGGTTTTTGGGTCTACCATCAATGCTAGGTGTTACACTTGGCTGTGCACTGAGGAATTACTGCTGGCAGTTCTTGGGGGATCACATGTGGAGCATGCAAGGCACAGACCTGGGTCCTCCATGTGCAAGGCAAACACCCTACTTTCTGTACTATAGTTCCAGTCCTGTGATTCTTGTTTTAATGAATGACACCCTATTTACCTCATTGTTGAAATTACAGTATCAGTCATGAGTCTCTCTCTTTCATCTCACATGTGATCTTTTGTTCCTTTTGTTTACTTATTTAATTATTGTTTCTGTTTCTAGTATTGAACCCAATGCTTCAGCAGGAGGTCTACCTATAACTGCTCTAGCACTGAACTGTTTCACAATCCAGAAAGACTCTCCCTTTCCCAGTTTGGTCTCTGAAATGACACACAGGGCTATAAACATTCAAGGAATAAAATCTGAGGTCCATCCCTAGCCCTAATAATTACAGAAATCTCTGCTTCTTTCTACTACCATCACCATATCTGGTCAGGTCACATTATTTACTATTTAGATGCCAGGCCCTGTAACTAAACTTTCTGGTAGACTCTTCTGTGTTTGTTCTTCCCTCCCTCTAATTTTTCTACACAAAGTAACTAAAGATTTTTTTTTTGCCATATCTGGTGGTACTCAGGGCTTGCTCCTGTCTCAATGCTCAGGGATCACTCTTGGTGACCATAGGGTACCATTCCTGGTGCCAGGAATGGGACCTGAGTTGAATGTATGCAGCAAGGCAAGCATCCTAGCTGCAATACTATATTTCCAGCTCCACTAGAGTAATACTAATAAAATGCAACTGATTTTACTATTATGCTCAGTATCTCATTGCTTGCAAGCCAGACCACCCCTCCTCACTTCACGGGCGCCGCCATTTTCCACTTCTGGACTTCCCTCTCGTCAGAACTCCACCCAGCAGACCAGCCCATCACAGCCCGGATCACCGACACCCACCCTGCAGCAGCATTTTCCTCAATCCTGCCCAGGTATGCTGGTCCAGAGACTCTCACACATGGGGCAGAGCTGTTCCTTGCTCTCCCTGTGCACAGCCGTTCATGAGGCAGTCGGGAGGCATGGCGGGTTCTAGCCCTGGCCCACCACCTAGGCAGAGCCTCACAACAAGCCAGACCACCGCTCCCTCACTCCACGGGCGCTGCCATTTTTCACTTCTGGACTTCCCTCTCGTCAGAACTCCACCCAGCCGACCAGCCCATCACAGCCCGGCTCGCGGCGCAAGCGGCCCACGCGGTTCATCAATAAATGCTTTATTTGGAGGTCTTTAAAAGAGTTTGCCTCCCGCTCGACAAGCCTGGCAAGCTTCTCGTGTTGTATATGATATGCCAAATTCCAGTAACAATTATATTAGGTCATTCCCATGATCTAATATAATGGTTTGAGCTCTTTATGTTCCTGTAGCAAGCCGATGCCCCTGGTTCTACTGGCATGAGACAGGACATATGGAGATATTACTGGTGCCCGCTCTAGCAAATAGATGATCAACGGGAAGATCGTGATCGTGATCGTGATCTCTCATTGCTTAATGTTTTAATGTGAAGAGCAATTTACTACTGCCTTTAAGATAAAATTTTCTTTGGTAATCTTTGAAATATATTTGTAAATTATACATGTACTAGTATTGCTTTTTATTTTTTTGCCTCCCAAGGAGTGCACAGGGGGCCGAGGCCCCCTCTCAGTGATATCTGACTAGGTGGTGTAGGCCTGAAGGTTTGGATCTCAGACTGATGATGTGGCACATCACTAGGATTATACCTTACGGTACTCAAGGAACATATACAAGGCATGAAGGCATGTACTCTAGCTGTTTAAGATATCTAACTGGTCTCTTGAAATATATTTTATTTTTTGGTTGGGAGTACAGTACTTGGGTCACATCAGGTATGCTCAGGGACTATTCCTGACTCTGTGCTCGGAGTCACTCCTGGCGATGTTCAGGGAGACCATTTGTGGTACTTGGGATTAAACCTGGATTATCAAGTACAAGGCAAATGCCTTAGATCCTGTACAATCTCTCGGACCCCAGAAGATTTTCTTATAACCCGGTAATATAATGTTATGGCATGGCATAGCACAATGCTTATATAAATGTTGTTTTCCTCCTTATTACTTTCCTGATAATTTTTTATCACTTTATTGTAATAATACAGTGTGTAATACAGTAACTGTTTTTGTTATTAGTAAGGCTTTCAATAACATACTTAACAGTAGTTGCATTTTGGGGAACTCACAA
>JAJIBD010038010.1:0-17017 GCA_021461705.1 Cryptotis parvus
AGTTTTTGGTAGAGAGTTTAGGGTTTTCCAGGTATAACATCATGTCATCTGCAAACAGTGACAACTTGGCTTCTTCCTTCCTATCCGGATGCCCTTAATGTCTTTTTTCTTTTCTGATTTCTATGGCAAGTACTTCCAGTACTATATTGAATAGACGTGGTGAGAGTGGGCAGCCTTGTCATATGCGTTTCTTGTAGGCAGCAGAATGCTGGATTCAGTTTTTTAATCCATTTTGCCTCTCTGTTTCTCTTAATGGTGCATTTAGCCATTGACATTCAGAGAGATTAATTATTGCCATGGGATTTTGTGCCATTTCCTGAATAAGGTTGTTGTGCTTTTGTGGTTTGTCTTTTTTTAATAGTAGTTCCTTCAGTCCTTCTTTTAAAGTTGGTTTTGAGTCTATGAAGTTCCTGAGCTATTGCTTATCCATGAAGTTGTGTATCTTTCCTTCAAATCTGTATGTGAGTCTAGCTGGGTGGAGAATTCTTGGTGAGGCTTTCATTTCATTGAGTCTTTTCACGATATCCCACTATTGTCTTGGGCTCGGAGTGTTTCATCTGAGAAGTCTGCTGTTACTCTTCGGGATGCTCCTTTGTATGTGATTTCCTTCTTTGATCTTGCTGCTTTCAGTATTTTTATCTCTAACTATGGTTTTTGTCATTCTAGTTAGTATGTGTCTTGGGGTATTATTTGGATTTCTTTTAGATGGTATCCTTCAGGCCTCCTGAATTTGGGAACAAGCAATCTTTAGTTCTGGGAACTTCTCAGCAATGATGGCTTTGACAGTTGTTTCTTCATCAGGATTTTCTTCCTGGCCCTCTGGGACCCCAATGATCCTTATGTTGTTCCTTTTGACTTCCTTCCGATTATCTCTTGCTGCCTGTTCATTACTTGTGAGTTTTTTTCCATCTTATGATATTTTCTAGAGAGTCTCTGCATCTCGCCTTCAAGATCACTAATTCTTTCATCAGCAATTGTTACTCTGCTGTGGAGGCCATCTAGTAAGTTTTTCATTTCACTTATCTCATTTTTATCCCATTTTTAATATCTGTCATTTGTTTGTATTTTCATTTGTATTTTATTCATTTCTGCTCTCATTTCCTCTTGTATTTTATTGACTCTTTGCTCCATTGCTTGAGCTCCTTATACATTCTTAACAGTTCTTTGCAGAATTCCTTCTCTGGGAAGATTATATAGTTCATCATAATTACATGTCTCAACTTGGTTAATGACTTCAGTAAAGGAGCTCAGTGGTGTTCTGCGTTGCTTTACCATTACTAAGGTGACGGTTGCAAATTGTGTATTATTGTATGGATATGAATTACATTTAGGGATGTATAAGATGTTTATGGAGTTTTTGTGGTGGGTAAGGATGTAAACTGGGTGCATATGTGTAGTTTACTTGCTGAGTAGGTTTTTTGCACAGACACACTAGCATCCGAGCAGTTTTGGAATTTGGGGTGTGAGACCTGAAATGGGGGTTGTGGGGTTGAAAGGTGGCAGTGCTGGATGGTGGGGTTGACTGCAGCGTGCTTCCCTCTAGCTTTCTCGTCCTAACTCCGAGGGTGGGCGGGGTCTCTGGAGGGTACTGTCCCTCAGAGCTATCCCAAACATACCTGGAGTGGGAAATAGCTTATTAAACTTGGGGTCCAAATATGAAATGTAACTGAGTGCAAGGTCTGCAAAAATTTCTTTATTATCAGTAAATGATTTGTACAGCTATTTAATATACCTATATAACCTGACTCTAGTTATAACCAGAGACAGGTTATATAGGTTCATTAAAAAAAGGGAACATGAATGAAAAATGTTTAAGAAACTCTGCCTCTAAAGTGTAAGATGATGAATACAATGCTTTGGACTGGAAGATATGATGGGGTTAGGAACAATTTTTCACAGATACATAAATACTATAAATGAATGCATTTTTTACTAGATTACATACACACATATTCTAATTCCTCCTAATCACAGTATCACATTCAAGAGGATTTCTTTTGTTTCAGCACACACAAGCAACTGCCCTCCCTCTGGATACTTTTCTGTAAATGGAAAATACAGGTAAGTCAATACAAACCCCTCTCTCCTCCCTTCTAACTTCTTTTTTCCCATAGCCCTAGAAATATAAGTATACTAAATTATTAAATGCTATCATATTTTCAATTTGTCATACCTATTCTTCTCCAGTCTGGAGAAGAATGTCTGGTTTCTAATCTTTTGCTAAGACTACTGACACAGAGCCTACCCAATTCTTTAGCTTTTAGCTTCAGTATTCTTCAAAATAATCCTTTGGATGATTACTAGTTTTAAAACATACTAATTATTTTTGTTTTCATGATAAAAATCCTTTGATTTTCTATCAATAGCTGTAGTAACCAACAGAACTTAATGAAAAATGAAAATGTACTGTACTGTGCAAGATGGTAGCTACTAACCACACTGGCTACCAAGTACTTGAAATGTGGCTAGTGTGACAGACTAATTGATATTTATTTGATTCTAATTAATTTAGTTTTCCAGCACCCCACAAAAACCAATTTAAATTGTGGCTAGTGGATACCATATTGGATAGGATGGGTTTAAAAAGTAAAGTTCAAACACTACTGAAAGATTTCAGGATTTAGCCTTTATATGGTCTTTCCTGTGTCAATTTTTCTATGCGGTTCTCTGAACACAGAATATTTTTCTAATATCTATATATTTTTGCTATTTGGTTATCCTTTTCAACTGCAACTAATTCTTTTTTTTTTTTTTTTGGGTCACCCGGCAATGCTCAGGGGTTACTCCTGGCTCTGCACTCAGGAATCACTCCTGGCGGTACTCGGGGGACCATATGGGATACCGGGATCAAACCCAGGCCAGCATGGGCTGGCCACGGCAAGGCAAATGCACTACCTGCTGGACCATCGCCTCCAGCCCCTGCAACTAATTCTTCATGCATGAAATAAAGGAAAAATCCTCTTTCCAAGTCTTCTGTCACTCTAGGAAAAACCTTTCCCTCTTTTAGTTCTCTACTAAAGTCTGCATATATGACTATCATAGCTGACATGTATTTTGCTGTTTATTTGTTATCTACTTCACTCATAAGTAGAGTATCATCTCAGTATCTGAGGTAATGGCACCTAACACAAATTTAATGGCACCTAAATGGCACCTAACACCAGAATTTAATGTAGATAAATGAATGAATATCAGAAATAACTTTGACCATATATTGTTGAATGCAGAACACAAGAATAAACAACTTCAAACTGCAAAGGTCACAATAGTAAAGTAACGTGGAAAACCATAAGGCTTAGTGAATAAAGATAGATGAAATTAAAACCTCACTGGAAAGCCTCAGTAGCAGAGTAACAGCTGCTGAAGATAGAAATAATGAACTTCAAGATGAAGTGCAGAAAATATCTAACCAACAGCAGAAGATGGAAAAAGACTCAAAATAAAGCATCAGATGACAAGAGAACACTGATATGAACTGAAGAGGAACAACATAAGAATCACTGGGGTCCCAGAGGAAGACAACCCTGATGAAGAATCAACAGTCAAAGCTATCATTGCTGAGAAATTCCCAGAGCTGAAGAGTGCATGCACTCAGATGCAAGAGACCTGGAATACCAGATAAAAGAAATAAAAATACTAGAAAACACATCTTAGAATGACAAAACCATAGAGATAGAATACTGAAAGCAGCAACATCAAAGAAAGAAATTATATACAATGGAGCATCCTTAAGATTTATAGTAGACTTATCAGATGGAAACCCTCCAGACCCAAAGACAATGATGGGATATAGTGAAAAACAATGAAATGAAGGCCTCATCAAGAATACTTTATTTAGCCTGACTTATTCAGATTTGAAGTAATGATACACAATTTCATGAACTTCATGGACCCAAAACTAATTATGAAAGAACTGAAGGGGTTACTTTAAGATAAGACAATCTCCCACAAACACACCAAACTTCTACAGAAAGATAACACAAAAACGCATGACAAAATATTTCAATGTCAATGTGCTATAAAGGCACCTGTTAGGAGACACTTAGTGGTAGGATGGATAAGAAAACTAAATTCAACACTCTTTTGTCTGAGAAGTATATTTGAACAGTCAAAGCAAACACAGACTCCAAGTTAAAGGATGGAAAACAATTCTTCAAGAAACACGCCCCTCAAAAAGGCCAGGGTTGACATACTAGTATCAGACAACATAGACTTCAGGCTGAAAGGTTACAAGAAATAACAAAGGTCATTTTTTTAATGACCAAGGAATATGTGTATCAGGAAGAACTAACTCACACCTCTACACTTTTTTAAAATTTTTATTTTTACAATTACAAAGATATACAATTAAAAAGTTCATATTTGGGTTTTGGTCATACGATGTTCCAGCACACATCCCGCCACCAGTGCTCACAACCTCTACACTTTTTAAAAAATTTTTTATTTTTACAATTACAAAGATATACAATTAAAAAAAGTTCATATTTGGGTTTTGGTCATACGATGTTCCAGCACCCATCCCGCCACCAAGTGCCCATCTCCCACCACCAACTACCCGGTTCCCTTCCCCTCCCCCCAACCCTCCTCCATGACAGGTTCTTTATTTCTTTCCCTTTCTCTCTCTTTCTTTTCCTTCCCCTCCAGACTATGGATTGCAGAACATACATTAAAGGGTTGTCATGTGTATCCTTTTGCCTCTATTTAATGCTCAGTTCTAGGTTGGCATTAGTACCCTCGACAATTGTTAGCACACTGTTCCATTTTCTGTCTTACCTAGCCTCTGACTCCCACACGTTTGTGATAATTTCCACCTTTGACAAGACCTCCTGATATATGTTTCACTTGACCTTGGATATTGGTATCATAATATGTACATACATATTTATGTTATGCAGATAAATGCAGTCACTCTGTATCTGTCTCTCTCTCCTTCTGGCTAATTTCGCTCAACATAATCTTCTCCATGTCCATCCATTTATAGGCAAATTTTATAACTTCATTTTTCCTAACAGCTGCATGGTATTCCATTGTGTAGATGTACCAAAGCTTCTTTATCCAGTCATCGATTTTTTGGGCACTCTGGTTGCTTCCAGATTCTGGCTATTGTGAATAATGCTGCTATGAACATAAAAGTAGGGATGGTGTTTCCGCTGCGTATTTTTGGTTTCCCAGAGTAGATTCCCAGGAGAGGTATGGCTGGGTCAAATGGGAAGAACTCACACTTCTATAAACACCTAATGAGGGACCAGTCAAATACTCAAAACCACTGCTAATAGACTTGAAGAAAGACATTGATAGCAACACAATAGTAGTTGCAGACTTCAACACCACTTTGTCACCTCTTGATAGATCAACTACACTAAAGCTCAGCAAGGAAATCTCTTTGAGGGGAGAAGTGGAAGAAGGGTTTTATTAGATACATACAGGGATTTTCATCCTAAAAAAGATGAATGCAAATTTTTCTCCAATGCACAATGGACATACTCCATGAAAGATCACATGCTGGGACACAAAACACACCTCCACAAAGTCAACATCATAGAAATCATATGAACTATATTCTCAGGCAATGACGCAATGACAGCAGAAGTTAATCACAAACATAAATGGAGAAATACCTCAAATATCAGGAAATTAAATAGCTCATTACTAAACCAGTGGGTCAGAAATGAAACCAAAGAGAAATTAAAAGGTACATGAGTTGACATGGGGAGTATCATGCTGGGTGAAATCGGTCAGAGGCAGAGGAACAAACATAGGTTGATTGCAGTCAGTTGTGGGATATAAAAAAAACATAGTATGTGAAAACTCAAAGAGAAACAAGGACCAGGAGGATTGGTTTATGGTAGAAAGCTTGCACAAAGGGGGAAAGGGGAATAGAGTTATGACAGAGAAGGTAATACTATGACAATTTAGTTGGAAATGATCACCCTGTACAAGAATTGAGTGCTGAAAGGAGGTAAAGTGCTATGCATGATACCCTTTCAATATCGTGCATATTGAGCGACACAGAGACCCACAGACATGGGGCAGAACTGCTACTGTCTCTTCCTGTGCCGCTCACGAGGCACCCAGGAGGGATGGCGAGTTTAGCCCTGGCCTGCCACTCCAGCAGAGCCTCGCAACAAGCCAGACGACCTCTCCCCCTCCACCCCATGAAGGCCTCCATTTTCCACATCCGGACTTCCCCTCATCAGAACTCCACCCAGCAGACCAACTTATCACAGCCTGGCTCATCGAGATCCACCCTGCAGCAGTCTGTTTTAAATCCAGCTCAGAACTCCACCCAGCAGACCAGCCTATCACAGCCTGGCTCATAGAGATCCACCCTGCAGCAGTCTTTTTTTTAAATCTGGCTCAGTTATGCTGATCCAGAGACTCACAGACATGGGGCAGAGCTGCTACTGGATCTCCCTGTGCCCAGCTGCTCATGAGGCACCCAGGAGGGATGGCGGGTTCTAGCCCTGGCCTGCCACCCCAGCAGAGCCTCCCGCAACAAGCCAGACGATCCCCCACTCCAAGAAGGCCTCCATTTTCCACATCCGGACTTCCCTCTCGTTCGAACTCCACCCAGCAGACCAGCCTATCACAGCCTGGCTCAGCCGCCGCAGTTCATCAATAAATGCTGGATTTAGGGATGACTACAAGAGTATGATACCTGCACGGCAGAGCCTGGCAAGCTACCCATGTCATATTTGATATGCGAAATACCAGTAACAATTATAGACCTCATTCCCATGACCTGATGGAATGGTTTGAGGCTCTTTATGTTCTTGGAGCAAACAGGTGCCCTTGGGCTCTACTTGCATGAGACAGGACATATGGAGATGTTACTGGTGCCCGCTCGAGCAAATCGATGATGAAAGGGAAGACAGTGACAGTGACATTGAGCGACACAGCTGCACTGCTCGCCCCACATGGAGCAGCCAATGGAATTCTGGAGGATGGTAAATGGCTCAGTCAGCCCCTGGCCAAGTAGAACAGCTCCTAGGATTCCCTCACATGGGGGTGGGGGCGGGGGGGTATGCTGGCTGGACTTGGAGCAGGGATTTGGGCTCCTCCTCCCATTCCTCCACCTCCATGTTGGTGGGCATGGCTGCGAGCTCCCAGCCACCACAGCCAGCAACAGCAGAAGAGAGACACTCCGGACCACAGCTGCGCAGGCACGTGGCCACTCTGCAGCTGTGTGACAGTCTTAGATAATAATGGAAGTTAGGACCAGGTCCTTCCCAGGATCTTTCACATTTATACATTGTATACAGTTCTAGGCTGGTTCTAGCCCTGGCCTGTCATCCCAGTGATTCTAGCAAAAAGCCAGAGGAACCCCCCACACCATAAGGGCAGTCATTCTCAACATCCAGACTCCACAGCTCCTCAGAGATCCACCCAAGAGAAAATCCAATTGCTCCCCATTGCAGTTCATTGGAAAATGCATGAGATGAGAGCCTACTACTGAGTGTACCACCCACACAGCAGAGCCTGGCAAGCTACCCATGTTGCATTTGATATGCCAAAACCCAGTAACAATTATGGACCTCATTCCCATGACCTGAAGGAATGGTTTGAGGCTCTTCAGGCTCCTGGAGTAAACAGATGCCTTTGGGCTATACTAGCTTGTGACAGGACGTATGGAGATGTTACCCGTGCCTGCTTGAGCAAATCAATGAACAATGGGAAGACAGGTGACAAGTGACACTTTCAATAATAGTACTAAAAACCATAGTACTTAAAAAAGAAAATAAAAAAGACAGAGAGAGAAGAAAATTATCTGCCACAGATGCAAGCTGTGGGGATGGCACAGGGGGCAGGGGAAAAAAAGGGGGTCATTGGTAGCAGGAAATGTACACTGGTGAAGGGATGGTTTAAAAAATGTTTTTTATTGTGCTATTGTTAGATATACAATTACAAAAATGTTCAGGTTTGGGTTTCAGTCATACAGTGTTCCAGCATAGGAAACAGGCTTTGAATGAAACTCAATCATGAACAACTATATAACTGTATGTCTTATGGTGATTCAGTTAAAAAAATTTAATTAAATAAAAAGATGTGAGAGGCTGGAGCGATATCCAGTGGGTAGGGCATTTGCCTTTCACTCGGCCGACCATATGGTTCCCAGCATTGCCAGGAGTAATTCCTTAGTGCAGAGTCAAGAATAAGTCCTGAGCATGGCCAGGTATGACCCAGAAAGAAAAAAAAAGATGTGAGACGGGAAAGAGGGTACACTTGTGTTTAAGAGAGAAAGAAGGCAAATTTGTGTTTGGGCTTTTCCAGAGAAATAAACAAAGAGACAAGCAAGTGAGAAACATATTCAAGGACTTAAAAAGACAAAGCCCAAAATTTTCACTTTGCATTAAAGTGATGCCAGAGACTATTTATGTGAAGGGGGAAGGGGCTGCTGCCTAGAGAAGGGAATCTGCCCTTTTCTCTATTCCCAGGTAACTGAAACATTTTTGATCTTTAAGTAATATTTTTAGGTTTTGGATCATATATACTAAACATTATTTTATTTTGTCTCTTAAGACAGTTTTTCTTTTTAGGTCCTGCTAGACACAACATATGTTGGCATTCTTATACTTACTTTGTTAAGTCTTCAAATTCAATCTTTCCCATATTGTTGAGCATATATATCATCTCACTGCAATTCATATTTAACCTAAAATAAAACACTAGCATATAAGTAAACATACTTCAAGTACAAGTTTATTATATTCTCTAAGTAAAAATCAGTTGCGAAACTGAAAGTTCTAATAGAACATTTAATATCCTTTTAGTTTATAAATTACACTTAAATTTCATCACCAACTTGAGACAACATTTGTGACCTAAATATTCACTTTATAGTTGTTGGCTATTTTTAATATATCTGGGTTCTGTTATATTTTTCTTGCCCCTCGAGGTGTTGCAGGTGTGGCTGCAGTGCCCAGCTGCTGACAGGTGGCAGACAGGAGACAGGCTTGTCTACACCCAGGGCTCTGCCCCGTGGGCCCTGGATGGTTGATGGTCTGACAAAGACAAGACTGGGCCCCCTGGGATGAACCCAGAGCCACGGCAGAGCCTGGCAAGCTACCCATGGTGCATTTGATATACCAAAAACAGTAACAATAATAGGCCTCATTCCCAACGAATGGAGATGTTACTGGCACCCGCTTGAGCAAATTGATGATCAACGGGAAGACAAGTGACAAGTGATAAATTTTTATACATATTATGGTCTCCTAATAGGAGAGAGCTTCTTACCTAGGAGAGCTTCTTTGCTTGAGAGAGCAAACTTGTGACAATTCACTCTCAAATGTTAACTTCAAAGTTTGAATAATCTAAACAAAAAAGAGAAATGTCACAATGAAATTTTGTGATAAATATTGCTGTAACAGAGTAAGATTTTAGAAGAAAACTATGGCACTGGAGCACTTCATTAATGTGTTCAAGGTTTGGTCTTAGACACTAACATGATACAATTTTAGTAAATAACTTTGTAAGTTAAAGTAATTAACAAATTTTAGCATATAACAAATAACTAGCTAATAAAGGATATAGCTACAGAAGTGAAAATTATGACATTAATTCTGTATACCACATTGCTATCTTCAAATGTTCTCATATTTTTAGTTCCATATTCCTAATGACATTACGATAAAAACAAATATTGACCTTTTTCACTTTGTAATGATTCATCAGTAATTAAATGACTGCTGTTTTTGAATTTTTTATATATATATTTTTATTTTATTTATTATTATTATTATTATTTTTTTTTTTTGCTTTTTGGGTCACACCCGGCAATGCTCAGGGGTTACTCCTGGCTCTGCACTCAGGAATTACTCCCTGGCGGTGCTCAGGGACCATATGGGATGCCCGGGATCAAACTCTGGCTGGCACAGGTCGGCCGCGTGCAAGGCAAATGTCCTACCCGCTGGGCTATCGCTCCGCCCCCCTTTTAGAATTATATTTTGAAGGACTGACCAAGAAAGATGGTTGGAAACATTTTTTTAACTTCAAGTTAAGAGATTTGAGAGATTCTGGGGTCAGATAAACTGAAGCCTGGAAGAGTTTAAAAATAATAGCAGAATCTATATATTACATGGGTAGACAAAAACTAGTAAAGAGGATCTAGAGTTAGCTGGATTCTGCCAACTTTATAGGAAACGTGTTTTTCTTTTTCCTTCCTCAGCTCTATCTGTAGCTCTATCTGCAAGACATGTCATTAGATGATAGGACAGAGCTGTAATGGGATTTTGGGGGGGAGAAGAAAATTATCTGAATGAGCTCTTGAACTAAATATTTAAGTCCATTTGGCTTACTATTCTTATTTCTCTTTATTTTCTGCTTTGGCAATACCTGGAATAGGACCTACTTACTTACTCTTATATATTACAAAGAATTTACCATATCATTTCCTTAAGTGGCAAACTATAAAATGATAATTAAATTTATAAATGTTTGTCTTAGAATTAAACTAATAATTCTGAATTGAATTCGCTATTTCTTCAAAAACATCGAAGAAATAGCAAAAAAGACAAAGAACCTCCAGCTCCGGGCACATCTCTTCAACTACACCGTTCTCCCTGCATTAACATATGCCTCAGAGACCTGGGCCCTACGAAAGCAGGATGAGAATGCTATTCGGGTCTCCCAAAGAGGAACTGAAAGAGCTATGCTTGGAATATCATGTCTCACTCAAGTAAGAGAAGGAATCCAGAGTTCCGACCTCTGTCACTGTTCCAGAGTCAGGGGCGCGGTCTCGTTTGCCAAGGCATCAAAAATCAGATGGGCTGGACATGTAATGCAATTTGGATACGCACCATTACTGACTGGATCCCACAGGATGTCAAAAGATCATGTGGCCACCCACCTACAAGATGGTCAGATTTCTTCGTCAAGACCCTGAATGAACGATTTGAGGCTCTTTGAATTCCTGAAGCAACCAGATGCCATTGGGCTACACTGGCACATGATAGGGTCAAATGGAGATGTTACTGGCGCCCACTCTAGCAAATCGATGAATAATGGGATGTCAAGTGATCAAGTGATTATTACAATAACTTGAAAAACAAATGCTTTTGTGAAGTCATATCCAAATCATGTAAAGTACACTACTTCAAATAATTTACTTTGTTACATATAACTATAAAATTACCTGATTTAGGTCACAGTATGTCCTTAGAGAAGGTGCTGACTTCAACTCTTTTGCTATCTTCATAGCTGCATCCAAGTCATTTTTTTTCTGTTCAATATAGCTTTTGGCCAGCATTACAGTTGATAAGTAATCATCAGTATTCCTTACTAATTCTTCACACAGGCTCTTTTTCCTTCATTCAAAAATCCCAGAGTTACCTTGTAGTATTTCATAAAACATTTACATGAAAGTGAATTTATATTAATAGTATCAAGAGTAATTTTGTTACATTTCTTTAGCATTGCTACATGAGGCAGTCAATTGACTACATAAATAGGCTCAAAGCTATTTAAGAATAACTTCAAAAAATTGTATTCTACTTAAGTATATAATTATACTGCAGATATAGTTATCATTGTATTAGAGGTTAAATAGGCCACCTGGATGATTTGATCTAAAAGAAAGATATCCTGGCTATCTTGAAGTCACTTCTATTATTACAAAGACATGTATGTACACATTTTTCCAGGTCTATCTGCTATTTTCTTTGAATTTTGGGTTTGGGGTCACACTCCATGGTTTTCAGACCTTACTCCTGGCTCTGTGCTCGGGGACCACTCATAGTGAGGCTTAGTGCAAAGGATAAAACCTGGGTTGTCTGCCTATAAGATAGGTGTCCAACTATATGGCTCCACTCTCTTCCTGCTCTTTTAAAAACTTCCAACTAAAGTATCATGCTAAGTAAAGTGTCAGAAAGCAACCTGGTATGAAACCTGGATTGTCTGCTTATAAGGTAAGTGCCAACTTGTATGGTTCCAGTTATGTACCTGTTCTTTTAAAAACTTCCAACTAGAGTGTTATGCTAAGTGAAGCATCAGAAAGTAAAAGGTAAGTAGCAGATGATCTCAATTTTATAGGCAGAATATAAAGAAACAAATGAATTAGATAATCTCCAATGCAAACACCCCTGACACATCATCAACAGAAATGGGTAATAAGGAGACTGAGGAGAGGGTTGGAGGAAGGGGCCTAGGGATAATGGTGGATCTTTATTTTATTTATTTTTTTAAATTATTTTTATTATACCACCGTGAGATATACAATTACAAAGATATTTATGCTTGGATTTCAGTCATACAGTGCTCCAGCACTCCTCTCACCATGAGTCCTATTTCCCACCACCAATGTCCCCTATTCCCTCCCCACTCCCCCGGCCTGCCTTTATGGCAGTGGAAGTATCTTTAAACACTTGGTGGAGGGATTAGTGTAGTACCAGTGCAACTATAAAATGACTTCAATTGTACTAAAAATCATAATACCTCAAAAAATACAAAGCTTAAAAATTTGTATCAGAAAATAAATATTGCATGAAAGTAAAATTTTAAAATAGACTTTACTAAGCCAGATTTTAGGCATAATTATCTAGTCTTTCAAAGTACTCACTCAGGAACATTACATGGTTATGTATTACTCATTCTCTTTTTCTGTGCCTATGGTGGAAGCCTTATAAAAGCAATGAAACATTTTTGTATTTTAAAACAGTTGTCTTTAAAAAAAAATAAAAACAACAACCCGGTGGGGACTAGTCCTGGTTCTCTCCTAAATATCTCTCTTGGTGGTACTTGGAAAACATATAAAGTGCCAGAGATCAAATCAGGGTCAGCTGTATGCAAGACAAGTGCCTTACTCTCTGATGATATAAAGAAATACATATGATAGCAAGTACTATTTCTCTGGTATCCCAAATTGCATTATCTTAACTTACATTTTAAGTAATTTTTTTATTACTTTTAAAAAAACAATATATTGTCTGATATACTGACTGATATACAGAAGAATACAAAAAATATGACACAGGCACTGGAGGTTAAAATATTCCAAATTTATTTTGGTTAACTGTGATATATATATGTATGTATATATATGTGTGTATATATATATCTGTGTATATATATATATGTCTATAGATATACATAATCTCTGAAACTCACTTCTTTGATTGTGAGGGAACAAGTACCTGGTGATGTTTAAGGGTTTTCCTGGATCTGACTAAAGACTTACTCCTGGCAGACTCAGGGGACCATATGAGATGGCAATGATCAAACCTGGGTGGGCTCTATGCAAGAAAAGCATCCTTCGTACTGTACAACTGCTTCAGTCCCAATTTTTGAAAGTCATTTCATTTTTTTTTCTTTTTGGGTCACACCTGGCAATGCTCAGGGGTTACTCCTGGCTTTGCACTCAGGAATTACTCCTGGCGGTGCTCGGGACACCATATGGGATGCCAGGGATTGAACCCAGGTCAGCCGCATGCAAGGCAAATGCCCTAACCGCTGTGCTATCGCTCGGGCCGAAAGTTATTTCTTTAGGGAAGTAAAAAGTGCTCTGAAGAGTTCTAATACAGTTACAAAAAATTTATGCCCATGGAATGATGCATTCAAAATGCTAGGAAATTCTAAGTCCCATTCTGCAATGGAAATATTAAAACACACATCCTTAAAAAGTGGAATTTTACAGGGACTCTGGAAGATACATAAATATATAAGATAAGCAAAGTAAGACTTCAAAAAATCTGGCTCGGGCTTTTTAGGATTCAGGGACAGAAACCATGACTACAGTAACCAGCTTTCTAAGCAAGCGCCAAGAGTCTGCACCAGAGACCATGGTTCCACCCATGGCAACACGCCTTGCAGGTACGACCCACTGGGAGGGGGTTGTCTTCATGGCAGTCACTGTCCATGCAGCCGCAAGTTAATCCTCCTTTCCATATTGCATTAAACCAACACTTTGGACTCTGTTACTGGATCTCACAATAGCAGACTAACTACTTGAACCACACTGACGACACAACATACCCCTAAAACACAGAAAAACTGACAATTACAGAGACCTATCTGGAAGAGAGAGAGGAACAGTACCCCAGAAGATTCCACCTCCAGATCACCACAGTATCATGGGGAAACAACACAGATTCCCTCCTCAAAGGATGGAAGAAGAGTCCCAAAGCATCAGCTAAGAATTCCCATATTCATAATCTCTCTGACAAAGATATCAGAGAGGAAATGGTGAGGATGTTTAATGAGGTCAATGAAAAAATGGAATGGATGTCCAAAAAATTAAGGAGGACATAAATGAAGCAGTGTAGCGGACAGTCAATATATTATGGGAGGAAATGTGTGTAGGAATGAGAGCACTACAAACAGAAACATCATCAATAAAAAACCCAGTAGATGAAATGAAAAACACAAAAGGTGCTCTCAACAGCAGGATGACAGCAGCAGAAGACAGAATCAGTGAGAATGAGGATGAGGATGAGCTGCAGAAAGCACTCTTACAGAAATGCAACAGATGAAAAAAGATCAAAAATGGATCATCAGTGGAACAGAGAACATTGGGATGAATCCAGAAGAACAACATAAGAATCGTCAGAGTCCCAAAGGGACAGGAAGGCAACCTCAAGGAAATAGGTGCAATTAAAAACATTCTTGCAGGAAAGTTCCCAGAAATAAAGAACACAGGCATCCAGATCCAAGAAGCCTGAAGGGTACCAGCAAAAAGAGACCCATATAAAAGACTCCAAGACATATTATAGTCAGAATAATGGATGCCATAGATAGAGAAACAATTCTTCAAGTGGAAAGATCAAAGATATTTTATCATTCGATAAAATGTGATATTTTATCACTGTGAGCAGACCTATCAGAAGAGACCCTCAGACCTCAAAGGCTGTTGACTGACACGTCCTACTGAGCCTTATTAGCCTCCAGCTACACTTAGCTTATGTGGAGAGTTGGTCACTGCCTTTGGGGATCTACGGAGCAGACACAATGGGAGTTCAGGCAGAATTGGACTGATTTCATAACTTTATATAGCATAAATATTTTTTATCATAAATCTCGCTTGCTCCAGATCAATATCTGTTCCCACAGGTTCCCACCTGGGATATCCCAGAGATATCCCAAGTGTACTTGGCCACATTGGATCAACCATAATGTAATCAAATCTCCTAGTTCAGACACATGCCAGTATGGCTCTGGGCAAACTAATGTGTTTCTAAATCTAAAGGTAATGCCAAAGTGAATTACTCTGATGAATTTTGAACCTTAGTGGGATCCAGAGTCTGGGATCTGCTAGCTATATATTCATGGTAAAAAGTATTAATGCGGACATTTTGAACTCTCACACCGGCACCTGTCTCCGCCTCAGGTATTCTCCCAGGGGGGTGCGGCTGGCCTGGCGGGCGCCTGGGGTCGTGATAGAGCCCCAGGCCTTGGCAGAAGGTGGAACTACAACCCCCAGAAGTCCAAACAGAAGCGGAAGTAAATGGACATTTTGAACTCTCACACCGGCCTGTCTCCGCCTCAGGTATTCTCCCTGGGGTGTGCGGCTGATCGGGTGGGCGGCTGCTCACGCAAAACTAGGAAATACAAAAACTAGGAAATTCAACACCAAGGGAAGGTAATACCCTCAAGAAAAAAAAAAAACAGTAAACTAGGAGCAATCTATCCCTGAACACCGCAAAACCATGGGGAAAACAACGCAGATCCCCTGCTCGAAGAACAGATGAAGGAATCAATCCTGAAGACTCAAAAAAGAATGCAGATGTACATGATCTCTCTGACAATGAATTTAGAGAAGAAATTGGTAGGATGTTTAAGGACCTCAACGAAAAAAATGGAGCAGATGTCCAATAAAATACAGGAGATCATAAACGATGCAGTTAGAAAGGGCAGTCAATAAATTACGGGAGGAAATGAGAGCAGAAATGAGAACCATGCAAATAGAAATATCATCGCTTAAAAACTCAGTAGATGAAATGAAAAAATACAATAGGGGCTCTTAACAGTAGGATGACAGCAGCGGAAGAGAGAATCAGTGAGACTGAAGATGAGCTGCAGAAAGCACTCAGAGAACTACAAAAGATGGAAAAAAGACCGGAAAATGGATCAGCAACGGAACAGAGAACAATGGGATGAAGCCAGGCGGAACAACATAAGAATCATCGGAGTCCCAGAGGGACTGACTTGGGGAAAGTAACCCCAAGGAAATTAAAACAGTTAAAAACATCCTGGCTGAAAAGTTACCCGAGTTAAAGGAAGAAGGCATCCAGATCCAAGAAGCCTGACACGTACCAGCAAGAAGAGACCCCAATAGAAAGACCCCAAGACACATCCTAGTCAAAGTAATGGATGCCATAGACAGAGACATAATTCTTCAGGCAGCAAGATCAAAGAAGGAAATTGTATATAAAGGAGCATCCATTCGACTTTCAGCAGACTTCTCAGAAGACACCCTCCAAGCCCGAAGGTAGTGGTGAGATATAGTAAAAAAACTCAATGAAATGAATGCCTCAGCAAGAATTCTTTATCCAGCTAAACTCTCACTCAGATATGAATAACAGATATACACCTTCTTGGATAAACAACAGCTTAGGAACTTTGTAAAATCAAAACCAACCTTAAAAAGAAGGACTGAAAGATCTACTATAAGACAGCACCTAACCCAAAAGAACAACCAACCAACCTATACAGAAAGAGGGCACAAAATCCCATGACAATAATCTCTCTCAATGTCAATGGTCTAAATGCACCAGTTAAAGACACAGAGTGGCAAAATGGATCAAAAAATTGAATCCCACATTCTGTTGCCTTCAAGAAACACACCAGAACAATCGGAGCAAAGACAGGCTCAAAATAAAAGGCTGGAAAATAATCCTTCACTCAAACAACCCATCCAAAAAGGCTGGGGTAGCCATACTGGTATCTGACAACATAGACTTCAGGCTGAAGAAGGTCAGAAGGGACAGTGAAGGTGACTTCTTAATAGTCAAGGGATGCATATATCAGTAAGAAATCACACTATTAAACATATATGCGGCCCAGCAGCTCCCGTTCTCCTCACCAG
>JAJIBD010038012.1:0-10725 GCA_021461705.1 Cryptotis parvus
GGAGAAAGCCCAGATTATTATATGAAAATTTTTACATAAAGATTCTGTATTTTTAAAATTTGTATATGAAATCTTAATTATATTATGCTACTTTTAATACTTCTTTTCTTTTCTATTCCAGGCGAGGCAAGCCTCTCTACATCTGTAAGGAACGATACAAAGTTCTTGAACAGCAGTGGATCTCACATACTTTTGATCACATCAATAAAAGATGGGGTCCACACTACAATGGGCTGTGACTCACCATGTCAGCATTGCATTATGTAATAATTTATGAATTTATCAACAATAAGCTTTAATTTGGGGATTAATGTTTTTTGCTGAGGGGAAAAAGATACATGTTATAAGGCCTTTCCAAAATTAGGTGCTTGATAATCGTATTAAAGATATAATTTGTTCCTAAGTATCTGGGAGAACGTAACAAGCTAAATCATTCTCTAGTGGTTATTTTTATAAGCCACAATTGATAAGAAGCACAACTTGTTGATGAAATCATTTAAAAATAATCCTCCCAGCAAGGCATATCAGCTATTCATTGATTTTGAGGGGGGGTATGATTTATTTAAAGTTTTACTGCTTCTTTGTGTGTTTTAATTTGCATCTGCTAAACATAATGCATCTTTTTCCCCTGCCATTCTTGTGTTGATTTGAGATTTTTTGCTGTATGTAATTAGAAAAAAAATGTAAAACATGATTTATGTGAAATACTGTATAGTAAAAGTTGGTCTAATAGTAGAAGTTTAAAATTTTTTCTTCTTGTGAGGAAATCTGTTAAAAGTTTAAGGCTTTGCTGAAAACTTAATTCATTCTCAGGAATTTCATAAATATTTTCCCCAGGTAAATAATTGAAATAGTTGTAAAATAAGTAGAGAGCTGCTGTTAATATAATACAGTACATCGGTGGGGGGTGGGGCACATGTGTAGGGGGGGGTCCTTAAAAAATCAAAACTTGCCATTTCAATTGGATTTCAATTGAACCACCACTAGTAGTGGTTACATAGATTTTATGATCAGTCAGAAAGTTTGAGAGCATACACACGGCAGGCATGTTGACTCTGTGCATGCTCCCCTTTTATTACAAACCAAGTTTTTATTCGGATGGTTAGATTAGAAATGTTCAGACTTCCTTTCTAATGAGGCATAGTTTTGGAACTTTCCTGCCAGCGGAAGAGGTTCATCCGTAGTTTTTTTGTGCAGTGTAATCACTGCTATTTCTGCTTGATTTCCTAAAAGGGGAAAAGGCTCAGTGGCGAGGCCCCAAGTGAATGAGCTGTGGTACATTTGCATTCTTAGAAGCTGCTGGAAAAGCAATTTATGTTTTGTAGGGGTTTTCAGTCTGTAAGAATGGAATGATTGAGCTAATAAAATTCATCCCCTCTTTAAGTAGAGAAGAGAGATTACAGAAGAGCATGTTCTATATTGCTACCAAGATTTTCCTTCCGAATGGCTCAGTAATTTGGTGTTAATTTCATATATAGTACTATCAAGCAATTCCTGGTACTTTGGACTTCCATGACTTGCTATATAAAATTGCATTTTTACATGTAAAAATAAACTAAAGGACATCTAATGACAAAAAATAAAGTCAAATCTGTGATCTTAAAATTGTTTAATAACATGACATCAAGTATGGAAGATTCCATGTAGAAAATGGACAAAATAATGGCCTTGCATTAGAGAGAACCGAAAATATTCAGCTATGTTCAAAAGTCAAAAAATTTACCTGTAATACTACAATGAAATACATGGAAATAGCTTGCTATTTTTATATGCAATTCCAAACTTTAAGATAACTTCCTGAAAGACTAAAATGGTTCTGTTTAACTACACAGCTGTCTTTCCAGCACATTGCTACTTTTTAAATTACTGTGTCATAAGTTGAGCCTCTCATTTTTTGCATTGGTCTTAATGGATACCAGGCCATTTGTAAGTGTGGTTGAAGAGAAAATGCTGATTTACATCTCTATTACATAGTGTTACAGGACTCATGAACGTGAATAATTCTACAGTTTGAAATTCTGATGCTATATATACATGGTATAATGTATTCAGACTTTGATTATTACATATTTAAAATGGAATGTTTTATGGTTGTGCATATGGATGTGAAGTGAAAATATTAGCCTTACTATTAAAATTTGGATAGTGTTTATTTTGATATTGGTGAATTAGTCACCAGTACATTTAAAAAAGCACTTGGTTGAAAATTGTACTTGAATACATACATGCATGCTGCTAAACTAGAACTTTAATTTCTCCCCCATAACTTTTATAAGTCCCATTTATAAACCCACTTTTAAAATAACAGGTCCAAGTTAGAGTGATGTGTGTATATTATTCAAAAAAATGTACTGGTGTGGTATCTTGTATGAATGACCTTTAAATACAGTACATTACTGTAGAAACTAAATCAGTCTTTATAATTAAGCAGAGATGATGAAACTAGGAATAATCACATTGTATGATATGTTAATAAAAGCTTACTCTCATTGGTTTGTGAAGAATCTTTAAAAATGTTTAGTACTCACCTGTTTCTTCCCCCTTCCCCCCAAAAAATAGTGACATGCTGTATGTAAATGTGCATAGCTGAAAAGATCAATGTACAGCATTATAATAGAGAGTGGCTTAAAATGGACTTAAGTATACAGGTTTAGTTTTCTTTTATATCAATGTTCTTTTCCTCTGTCCATGTTGCAAAAGTAATGCAAAACTTTTAAGTATGTTGGCAAGAGAGGGGAGAAGGAAATGGGTATATCAGGTCTGATGAACACTATTACGGTTCTTGCCGGTTCCTGAGATTTCAAGTTAGCCTTTGGAAGTCTGTTTTTTAAATTTTTATTTTATTACTATTATTTTTTTGTTTTAGCGTGACACCTGGCAATGCTCAGAGATTACTCCTGACTCTGCACATAGGAATTACTCCTGGTGGTGCTCGGGGGACCATATGGGATGCCGGGCATTGAACCTGGGCCAGCCACTTGCAAGGCAAACACCTTCCCCATTGCACTATGGCTTCAGCCCCTAGAAGTCTAAAGTAGTTCATTGAAATGCTTATTTTGTGTGGTCTGTGGATTGACAGTCCTTGCCTCAGCCCTTCCATTCTGTAGTTCACCAGCCAGTTTTCAGCTAGGAATCCTTTTGTACTCACAAATCTTTCTTTCTCTTTTATATGTTTTTTTTTTAATGTTTTAATTAATACTTTATTATACCACCGTGAGATATACAATTACAATGTTCATGTTTGGAGGTTTTGGCCACATAGTGTTCCAGCACCCGCCCTCCACCAGTGTCCATATCCCACCACCAATGTCCCCAATTCCCTCCTCCCTCCCATAGCCTGCCTAAATGGCAGGTTCTTTATCTCTTTTCTTTCTCCCTCTCTCTCCCTTCCTTCTCCTACACATTGTGGGTTGCACTACATACACTTGGAAGCCATCATGTGCATTTTTTATGCCTGTATTTAATGTTCAGTTCTGTGTTGGTATCAGCCCTTTCGACATTTATTCACACATGTTCCCTTCTCTGTCTTACCTAACCTCTGACTCCCTTACGTTTGCGGTAATTTCCACTTTTGGTAAGATCACCTGATATATTTATGTCATGTAAATAAATGTAGTCATTCTATGTTTCTCTCTTTCCTTCTGACTAATTTCACTCAACATGATCCTTTCCATGTCCATCCATTTATAGGCAAATTTCATAACTTCATTTTTCCTGACAGTTGCATAGTATTCCATTGTGTAGATGTACCACAGTTTCTTGATCCAGTCATCAGGTCTCGGGCATACTGGTTGTTTCCAGATTCTGGCTATTGTGAATAGTGCTGCTATGAAAATGAAAGTGCGGATTGTGTTTCCGCTGTGTGTTTTTGACTTCCCAGGGTATATTCCCAGGAGTGGTATGGCTGGGTCAAAAGGGAGCTCAATTTCTAGTCTTTGGAGGAATGACCATATTGTTTCCAGAAAGGTTGTACAAGTCGACATTCCCACCAACAATGTATGAGAGTCCCCTTTTCCCCACATCCACGCCAGCACTTGTTACTTTTACCCTTTTGAATATGGGCCAGTCTCTGTGGTGTGAGGTGATATCTCATTGTTGTTTTGATTTGCATCTCTCTGATGATTAGTGATGATGAGCATTTTTTCATATGCCTTTTGGCCATTCGAATTTCTTCCTTGTCAAAGTTTCTGTTCATCTCTTCTCCCCCATTTTTTAATGGGGTTGGCTGTTTTCTTCTTATATAGCTGTACCAGTGCCTGATATATCCTGGATATTAACCCCCTTATCAGATGGGTATTGGGTGAATATTCTTTCCCATTCTGTGGACTGCCTTTGTATCTTAGTCACTGTTTCTTTTGAGGTGCAGAAGCTCTTTATTTTCATGTAGTCCCATATGTTTATGTTTTCTTCTAGTTGCTTTGTTAATGGTGTTTCACCTTTGAAGATGTCTTTAGCTTCAATGTCTTGGAGGGTTTTTCCTATATTTTCTTCAATGTACTTTATGGATTCAGGTCTGATATTGATATCTTTAATCCATTTTGATCTGATTTTTGTGCAAGGTGTTAGACACGGGTCCAAATTCATTTTTTTACATGTAGCTGTCCAGTTTTCCCAGCACCACTTGTTCAAGAGGCTTTCCTTACTCCAGTTTGGATTCTTTGCACCTTTATCAAAGATTAACTGATCATGTCTTTGAGGGTGAGTGTCAGGGTACTCAACTCTATTCCATAGATCCACAGGTCTGTTTTTCTTCCAATATCACGCTGTTTTTATTACTGCTGCTTTGTAGTACAGTTTGAGGTTAGGAAAGGTGATGCCTCCCATATTCTTTTTTCCCAAGGATTGCTTTAGCTATCCGTGGGGGGTTTATTATTCCATACGAATTTCAGGAGTGTTTGGTCAATTTCTTTAAAGAATGTCATGGATATCCTTATAGGAACCACATTGAATCTGTACAAAGCTCTAGGGAGTATTACCATCTTGACAATGTTAATTCTCCCCATCCATGAGCAGGGAATGTGTTTCCATTTCCTCGTATCCTCTTTTATTTCTTGAAGCAGTGTCTCTGGTGGCTAAAAGCATTAAAACTTAGAGGTAATAGTTTGCGAGGAGATATGGCCCAGTAATCTCTACTGTACCCATGATTTTAATTTATAATTTTTAAGTTTCTGTCATTGACTTTTGTTTGGATTCCTGTTTGGGAATAACATGACTGGGTCACTAGAGTCCAGTCATCAAGATGATGCAGTATCTTCTATTATGCTTGGCACATGATGGTGACATTGAGAGTTAGATATTTGTCACTGTCTTCATCCCATTCACAGTTAAGTTTCTTTTAATGTTTTAAATACAGTCTGTTGAATTATATTGGGCCAAAGAATGGCAACATGATTACTTCTTTATCATGTCAGCTTCCTTGATAATGTGACATATTAAGTATGTGTATGGAAGAGATATTTTTTACTGTCCTGTTGAATAGTACTCAACTAGCAGTGGAGCCAACAGGGTAGCTGATACAAACCAAATGAAAAACCGTGACAGAGCCTTATGTAGAGTTGCCTTCTGTGACTTAAACTGGTGTAAAATGTGGCAGAGCCCGAGATCAGGGCCAGAAGAGATAGGTTTGAGAGCAGAAATAAGGACTCTAGGGAATGAAGAAAGGATACATAAAGGAAGAACAAGTCTGAAGTAGAGAAGATTCCCCTGTATATTGACAGAAGTACAGGGCAAGCAGTTGAGATGAGTAGACCTGTCAGAGTATGCTGGGCGCCCTTTCATTTTTCCTTAAACCAAAGGTCCAGGAAAGCCTCTACTTTAACAGCTTGCTCACCAGACCTTGCACTCAGACCCCGTTGGGAGAGGTGCAACTTAATCACAAAAACAAGAGTTAGCACCAGGAAAAAAAAAAAAAAAACAAAGAAATTCCTGAGAGATAAGCAGTAGTTTCAAAAACTACCAGTAAAAGGTAAAGCCAGAAAGAAGAAAAAACCTCCGAGAGGTAAACCATTTTCACTCGCAGTTTAAATTCTGCTCCCAGGGCCGAGTGATAGCCCAGAAGGTAGGGGCGTTTGCCTTGCATGCAGCCGGCCTGTGCCTATCCCAGGCATCCCCATATGGTCCCCCGAGCACCACCAGGAGTAATTCCTAAGTGCAGAGCCAGAGTGTGACCCAAAAGAGCAAAATAAATAAATAAAATATAAAAATAAATGCTGTTCCCAGCTTCAGGAAAAGTTCTTCAGCATCTTGGTGGTCCTCCACTTTTCAGGGTACAATGGGTGCCCCGACAAAATCTGGGAGCAGAGCCAGGGATCGCCTTCTGCCCCAGGGTATCGGTGGACAGAGAAAGATGTGAGAATCCAGCAAAATTTCAAGAGGCTTTACTTTCACATGTTCTGGTATATAATCCAACAATAGGATAACCCCAGACTTAGGTTCCTAGCTGGGCCCTGGCCAGGGTGTAGGTTCAGAACACCAAGCCAAGATAGCCACCTCCACGTGTTTTGGCCCAACAGGGAGGAGAAAGAGAGGAGAGGGTGAAAAGGCAAAGGGAGAAAGAGCGAGAGGGCCAAAGAAAGCAGGTTACAGTTTTTATATCCTTTCAACACAGACTACCGACACCAACAGGGAAGCAGTTGGGGTCAGTTCCCCCTCAGGTAACTTCTCTCAGGACCATGCCTAGGGCTTTTTAAATGTTAATGTTGCCCAGCCAAGATCTGCCTTGGAAGTGCCCCTGCAGGGTGGAGTGGAGGAGGCGCATGTACCAGTGGATATTCTACAGCCAGGTATATATTTCTCCAAGCCTTCACAAGATTCTCATCTTTACTTCATAGTTGTTTTATATATTAGCCTTTAGACTTAGAGACACAAGTGCTTGCTTGGAGGCAAACATTTCTCTCTGATCCAACATGGCCAGGTAAATATACTGGTAAGATCTAGCTAGTCCTACAATGATTGTGGGAGCATGAGAAAAAATATACCAGCTAACAGGGAATACATGGTAAGTTATATTGCCACATTCAAAACTGTCCTATCTATAAAGTGACCTGCAGGAGGCAACTCCAGGCAGGATGCAGAAACTCTGGGCAACATTATACTGCAACATAGACCTACTAAGTAGTGTGTGGGGTCTTGCACTAGATGGTAAGGGGTTTATATATATATATATATATATATATATATATATATATATATATATATATATATATATATATATATACACTAGAAGAACAGACTAGAAATGAGAATTTCACAGTCGTGATGGTGATGGTCCAATATGGTTAGAAATAGTATTTACTTTTATTTAAACACCATGATGTCGGGGAGCCTCTGGGGTCCCCAAAAGTATCAGGACAGGGACATTAGTTCTATCTCTGAGGCCACCGGGGAACGGATGAAAACTAGAGTCTGATGTAGTTCCAAAAAAGGCTTTTAATAGTACAAAATCTCTACCACCATAATCCAATATAATGAAAGAGCTCTAGCTTTGGTCCTAACTTAGACCATACAAGAGAGCCCAAGTCTCCCACCAAAGAGGATCCTACCAGGAAAAAGTCCTACCCAAAGAGGGGGGTGAGTGTTTCAAGTCGGTCCCCTTATATACACCAAAGAAATCCTAACTGTTGACAGAGAGGGTCCTGTCAACAAAGAACCCTAAACAGCTTCTAGATAGTAGAAGAGTATAGGATAGCCACACCCTATTACAGGTATAAACAAAGGATTGTGCTAAGGACTAATCCCATCTTCCAAGATTATCTCTTGTGTAAAACACTGGAGGGGGCTGGTATAAAGTAATCTTAATTTTATGGGCTTCATGTAATCTAGATGGTACCCACAAGGTCCTTATTTATTATCTGCACCAGGGTGATTGTGAGTATCTCAATCTCTGTATACTGAAAGGGTCACACTCACCTGCGTGAGGGCAAACTGTATGATCCTATAATTTTGGTTTTTTTTTTTTTTTTTTTTTGCTTTTTTGGGTCATGCCCAGCGATGCTCTGGTTTCTCCTGGCTCTGCACTCAGGAATTACTTCCTGGCGGTGCTCAGGGACCATATGGGATGCCGGGGATCAAATCCGGGCTGGCATGGGCCTGCCGCATGCAAGGCAAACACCCTACCCAGTGGACTATCGGCTCCAGCCCCTAATCTTAAAACGATAGTCTCACCATAGCCAGGGTGGTAGTTTCCTGGTAAATTCTAACTGTCCCACACTGGGTACAGTGGATATAAAGAGGAGCTGTGCCCAATCTAGATAACATAGAAGTCTTAGTAGATGTATAAATCAGAAGTTATTTTGAATCAAGGCGACTTCTGTACTGCCACACCCTCTATTAGTGTTTACATAGAAGAGAGATCTCATTAGAATGAACCTTGACTTAAGAACATGTAAGTAGATTACGCTCTGAGTGGGTAAAACAGCAAAGCTCCCAAGCTAGTTAGGCCTGTCATCCAACACCGTGATTTACAAAGTTTTTCACAATACAATTGTTAACAAGCATTCATCATTCAACACCAATCCCACCACTAGTGTGCCACCATCACCACCCAAGACCCTTGTTTCCCACCCACTATCCCCATGCCTACCCTGAAGGAACGATTTGAGGCTCTTCATATTCCTGAATCAACCAGATGCCATTGGGCTACATTGGCACATGATAGGGTCCAATGGAAATGTTACTGGCGCCCGATCGATGAATAACGGGATTCAAGTGATCAAGTGATCCTCATGCCTGCTCCCTTTTAACAATATTAATATTTTAGTAATAAGCCCAGGAACTGACCGGAATGACCAGCCCCTAGTATGTAGAGCCTCCAGACACAACAGGGAGAGCTGGTATTCAGCTTTCCCCTAGCCCAGCTGACCTGACCATGAGGCTCCCAGGAGGACAGATGGGTTTTGGGAGTTGGTCCATCACCTCTGGGGGGCCCCGGAAGGAGCCGGATGAGACTCGCCCACCACAAGGGCCACCATTTTCGCCCCTGGACACTGCAGCACATCAGAACCCGCCCAGAAGAGACGCTGATCGCAAAGACCAGATTAACAGTAGTAGAGTTCGAGCCCAGGTAGGCGGCTCCAGAAGTGGAAGTCACCGGCATTTGTTAAATGGAGCTGGGCCACCCCTTCCCCCTCTCTATCTTGTTCCAGAGCCCAGTGGCCCTGCTCAGGAACTGCCCCATGGCGACAAGCCATAGCATGCAGAGCCTCAGACACAAGGGGGAGAGCTGGCACTAAGTTCCTCCCCTAGCTCAGCTGACCATGAGGCTCCCTAAGTCCATCAAACTAGTGTAACCAATCATGTCCTAGAATATGCTACATTCCACAAAGTGTAGGCAGGAAAGGTAGGCGGGAAGGATATACACAACCTGCCATTGGGGTGGGCTGGGGGGAGGGGGAGGGAGGTGGGGACATTGGTGATGGGAGATGTGTACGGGTGGAGGGATGTGTGTTGAAACACTGTGGAACCAAAACTCAAGAATGGGCACCTTGTAACTATGTCTAAAGGTGGTGTAATAAAATAATTTTAAAAATATATATTAAAAAAAGAAATAAGTAAAATGTCTAGAAAGAGAGTACCATGGATAGGAAGCTTGACTTTCACCCAACCAAATCAGATTTTGATTCTCAAATCCTGTAAGATCTCATCACCTGCCCCCAACCCCCTACACTGCCAGGAGCAATTCCTGATGCAAGCTACCTAAGGAAATAATCAGAAATGTGAACTAAAATGGGTTTATAAAGATTGTTTACTGCAATATAATTTCCAAACAAAAAAATACAAAAGTTCAATAACATATCCTATTTATATAAAATATTATACTTTAGTATAATATTATTAGTATAATATATAGTAATATACTAATAAGAATGTTTAATATTAAATATTTAATAATTATATCAAAATAATTTTATATTTTACCCCCCCACATCATGAGGGGCTGCTATTATGGGCCCCCTAGAGTGTTGCAGGTGTGGCTGCAATCTGACAGGTGGCAGACAGGAGACAGACTTGGCTACACCCAGGGATCTTCTCTTGCCCCCTGGCCCTTATTGCTGTTGATGGTCTGACAGAGAAAACACTAGCCCCCAGGATGAACCCAGAGCCAAGGCAGAGCCTGGCAAACTACCTAGTGTATTCAGTATGCCAAAAACAGTAAACAATAATGGACCTCATTCCCAGTGAATGGAACGTTACTTGCGCCCGCTTGAGCAAATCCAGGATCAATGGGGGAAAACAAGTGATACAAGTGAAGTGATTAAATGTATATATTTAAATGGTATTGATAAAGTCATGACCTTTTCTGGGTTAGCTATGTGAAATCACTAGTACGATGTTTGTTCTACTTTTCACTTTACTGAACTTCTGATAGAATGTAGTGAGGCCTCTCTACTCATCCTCCAAACCTGGCCTACCACTGCTACTACAGATACCTCAAATTTTTGGTCAATCACTGTTTGAGCCTTTATCCTAGTATACACTGAGTAACTATTTTATATTGCTTAAGTAGAGCCAATTTGCTAAATATGGTTGAGAATTATACTCTAGAAGAAAGTTGAATATTTAAATTTCATAATGGATCCATTGGGTCTGTGTGAGGAATTATTGATATAGTTCTACAGAATAGATATTGTGACTACACACTTATTATTACGCTCATTTAAGTCTGTTAAGTGTATTCGATACCTGGGATATCAGTAGATCAGAGTTTGAGCTGTCGCGGCAATCATG
>JAJIBD010038013.1:0-15413 GCA_021461705.1 Cryptotis parvus
TTTATTATACCACCGTGAGATATACAATTACAATGTTCATGTTTGGAGGTTTTTGGCCACATAGTGTTCCAGCACCCGCCCTCCACCAGTGTCCATTCCCACCACCAATGTCCCCAATTCCCCCTCCCTCCCATAGCCTGCCTAAATAGCAGGTTCTTTATCTCTTTTTCTTTCTCCCTCTCTCTCTCCTTCCTTCTCCTACACATTGTGGGTTGCACTACATACACTTGGAAGCCATCATGTGCATTTTTTTATGCCTGTGTTAATGTTCAGTTCTGTGTTGGTATCAGCCCTTTCGACATTTATTCACACATGTTCCCTTCTCTGTCTTACCTAACCTCTTACTCCCTTACGTTTGCGGTAATTTCCACTTTTGGTAAGATCACCTGATATATTTATGTCATGTAAATAAATGTAGTCATTCTATGTTTCTCTCTTTCCTTCTGACTAATTTCACTCAACATGATCCTTTCCATGTCCATCCATTTATAGGCAAATTTCATAACTTCATTTTCCTGACAGTTGCATAGTATTCCATTGTGTAGATGTACCACAGTTTCTTGATCCAGTCATCAGGTCTCGGGCATACTGGTTGTTTCCAGATTCTGGCTGTGTGAATAGTGCTGCTATGAAAATGAAAGTGCGGATTATGTTTCCGCTGTGTGTTTTTGACTTCCAGGGTATATTCCCAGGAGTGGTATGGCTGGGTCAAAGGGAGCTCAATTTCTAGTCTTTGGAGGAATGACCATATTGTTTTCCAGAAAGGTTGTACAAGTCGACATTCCCACTAACAATGTATGAGAGTCCCCTTTTCCCCACATCCACGCCAGCACTTGTTACTTTTACCCTTTTGAATATGGGCCAGTCTCTGTGGTGTGAGGTGATATCTCATTGTTGTTTTGATTTGCATCTCTCTGATGATTAGTGATGATGAGCATTTTTTTCATATGCCTTTTGGCCATTCAATTTCTTCCTTGTCAAAGTTTCTGTTCATCTCTTCTCCCCATTTTTTTGATGGGGTTGGCTGTTTTCTTCTTATATAGCTGTACCAGTGCCTGATATATCCTGGATATTAACCCCTTATCAGATGGGTATTGGGTGAATATTCTTTCCCATTCTGTGGACTGCCTTTGTATCTTAGTCACTGTTTCTTTTGAGGTGCAGAAGCTCTTTATTTTCATGTAGTCCCATATGTTTATGTTTTCTTCTAGTTGCTTTGTTAATGGTGTTTCACCTTTGAAGATGTCTTTAGCTTCAATGTCTTGGAGGGTTTTTCCTATATTTTCTTCAATGTACTTTATGGATTCAGGTCTGATATTGATATCTTTAATCCATTTTGATCTGATTTTTTGTGCAAGGTGTTAGACACGGGTCCAAATTCATTTTTTACATGTAGCTGTCCAGTTTTCCCAGCACCACTTGTTCAAGAGGCTTTCCTTATTCCAGTTTGGATTCTTTGCACCTTTATCAAAGATTAACTGATCATGTCTTTGAGGGTGAGTGTCAGGGTACTCAACTCTATTCCATAGATCCACAGGTCTGTTTTTCTTCCAATATCACGCTGTTTTTATTACTGCTGCTTTGTAGTACAGTTTGAGGTTAGGAAAGGTGATGCCTCCCATATTCTTTTTCCCAAGGATTGCTTTAGCTATCCGTGTGGGTTTATTATTCCATACGAATTTCAGGAGTGTTTGGTCAATTTCTTTAAAGAATGTCATGGATATCCTTATAGGAACCACATTGAATCTGTACAAAGCTCTAGGGAGTATTACCATCTTGACAATGTTAATTCTCCCCATCCATGAGCAGGGAATGTGTTTCCATTTCCTCGTATCCTCTTTTATTTCTTGAAGCAGTGTCTATGGTGGCTAAAAGCATTAAAACTTAGAGGTAATAGTTTGCGAGGAGATATGGCCCAGTAATCTCTACTGTACCCATGATTTTAATTTATAATTTTTAAGTTTCTGTCATTGACTTTTGTTTGGATTCCTGTTTGGGAATAACATGACTAGGTCACTAGAGTCCAGTCATCAAGATGATGCAGTATCTTCTATTATGCTTGGCACATGATGGTGACATTGAGAGTTAGATATTTGTCACTGTCTTCATCCCATTCACAGTTAAGTTTCTTTAATGTTTTAAATACAGTCTGTTGAATTATATTGGGCAAAGAATGGCAACATGATTACTTCTTTATCATGTCAGCTTCCTTGATAATGTGACATATTAAGTATGTGTATGGAAGAGATATTTTTACTGTCCTGTTGAATAGTACTCAACTAGCAGTGGAGCCAACAGGGTAGCTGATACAAACCAATGAAAAACCGTGACAGAGCCTTATGTAAGAGTTGCCTTCTGTGACTTAAACTGGTGTGTAAAATGTGGCAGAGCCCGAGATCAGGGCCAGAAGAGATAGGTTTAAGAGCAGAAATAAGGACTCTAGGGAATGAAGAAAGGATACATAAAGGAAGAACAAGTCTGAAGTAGAGAAGATTCCCCTGTATATTGACAGAAGTACAGGGCAAGCAGTTGAGATGAGTAGACCTGTCGAGAGTATGCTGGGCGCCCTTTCATTTTCTTAAACCAAAGGTCCAGGAAAGCCTCTACTTTAACAGCTTGCTCACCAGACCTTGCACTCAGACCCCGTTGGGAGAGGTGCAACTTAATCACAAAAACAAGAGTTAGCACCAGGAAAAAAAAAAAAACAAAGAAATTCCTGAGAGATAAGCAGTAGTTTCAAAAACTACCAGTAAAAGGTAAAGCCAGAAAGAAGAAAAAACCTCCGAGAGGTAAACCATTTTCACTCGCGGTTTAAATTCTGCTCCCAGGGCCGGAGTGATAGCCCAGAAGGTAGGGCGTTTGCCTTGCATGCAGCCGGCCTGTGCCTATCCCAGGCATCCCATATGGTCCCCCGAGCACCACCAGGAGTAATTCCTAAGTGCAGAGCCAGAGTGTGACCCAAAAGAGCAAAATAAATAAATAAAATATAAAAATAAATGCTGTTCCCAGCTTCAGGAAAAGTTCTTCAGCATCTTGGTGGTCCTCCACTTTTCAGGGTACAATGGGTGCCCCGACAAAATCTGGGAGCAGAGCCAGGGGATCGCCTTCTGCCCCAGGGGTATCGGTGGACAGAGAAAGATGTGAGAATCCAGCAAAATTTCAAGAGGCTTTACTTTCACATGTTCTGGTATATAATCCAACAATAGGATAACCCCAGACTTAGGTTCCTAGCTGGGCCCTGGCCAGGTGTAGGTTCAGAACACCAAGCCAAGATAGCCACCTCCACGTGTTTTGGCCCAACAGGGAGGAGAAAGAGAGGAGAGGGTGAAAAGGCAAAGGGAGAAAGAGCGAGAGGGCCAAAGAAAGCAGGTTACAGTTTTTATATCCTTTCAACACAGACTACCGACACCAACAGGGAAGCAGTTGGGGTCAGTTCCCCTCAGGTAACTTCTCTCAGGACCATGCCTAGGGCTTTTTAAATGTTAATGTTGCCCAGCCAAGATCTGCCTTGGAAGTGCCCCTGCAGGGTGGAGTGGAGGAGGCGCATGTACCAGTGGATATTCTACAGCCAGGTATATATTTCTCCAAGCCTTCACAAGATTCTCATCTTTACTTCATAGTTGTTTTATATATTAGCCTTTAGACTTAGACACGCGTGCTTGCTTGGAGGCAAACATTTCTCTCTGATCCAACATGGCCAGGTAAATATACTGGTAAGATCTAGCTAGTCCTACAATGATTGTGGGAGCATGAGAAAAAATATACCAGCTAACAGGGAATACATGGTAAGTTATATTGCCACATTCAAACTGTCCTATCTATAAAGTGACCTGCAGGAGGCAACTCCAGGCAGGATGCAGAAACTCTGGGCAACATTATACTGCAACATAGACCTACTAAGTAGTGTGTGGGGTCTTGCACTAGATGGTAAGGGTTTATATATATATATATATATATATATATATATATATATATATATATATATATATATATATATATACACTAGAAGAACAGACTAGAAATGAGAATTTCACAGTCGTGATGGTGATGGTCCAATATGGTTAGAAATAGTATTTACTTTATTTAAACACCATGATGTCGGGGAGCCTCTGGGGTCCCCAAAAGTATCAGGACAGGGACATTAGTTCTATCTCTGAGGCCACCGGGAACGGATGAAAACTAGAGTCTGATGTAGTTCCAAAAAAGGCTTTTAATAGTACAAAATCTCTACCACCATAATCCAATATAATGAAAGAGCTCTAGCTTTGGTCCTAACTTAGACCATACAAGAGAGCCCAAGTCTCCCACCAAAGAGGATCCTACCAGGAAAAAGTCCTACCCAAAGAGGGGGTGAGTGTTTCAAGTCGGTCCCCTTATATACACCAAAGAAATCCTAACTGTTGACAGAGAGGGTCCTGTCAACAAAGAACCCTAAACAGCTTCTAGATAGTAGAAGAGTATAGGATAGCCACACCCTATTACAGGTATAAACAAAGGATTGTGCTAAGGACTAATCCCATCTTCCAAGATTATCTCTTGTGTAAAACACTGGAGGGGGCTGGTATAAAGTAATCTTAATTTTATGGGCTTCATGTAATCTAGATGGTACCCACAAGGTCCTTATTTATTATCTGCACCAGGGTGATTGTGAGTATCTCAATCTCTGTATACTGAAAGGGTCACACTCACCTGCGTGAGGGCAAACTGTATGATCCTATAATTTTTTTTTTTTTTTTTTTTTTTTTTTGCTTTTTTGGGTCATGCCCAGCGATGCTCTGGTTTCTCCTGGCTCTGCACTCAGGGAATTACTCCTGGCGGTGCTCAGGGGACCATATGGGATGCCGGGGATCAAATCCGGGCTGGCATGGGCCTGCCGCATGCAAGGCAAACACCCTACCCAGTGGACTATCGCTCCAGCCCCCTAATCTTAAAACGATAGTCTCACCATAGCCAGGGTGGTAGTTTCCTGGTAAATTCTAACTGTCCCACACTGGGTACAGTGGATATAAAGAGGAGCTGTGCCCAATCTAGATAACATAGAAGTCTTAGTAGATGTATAAATCAGAAGTTATTTTGAATCAAGGCGACTTCTGTACTGCCACACCCTCTATTAGTGTTTACATAGAAGAGAGATCTCATTAGAATGAACCTTGACTTAAGAACATGTAAGTAGATTACGCTCTGAGTGGGTAAAACAGCAAAGCTCCCAAGCTAGTTAGGCCTGTCATCCAACACCGTGATTTACAAAGTTTTTCACAATACAATTGTTAACAAGCATTCATCATTCAACACCAATCCCACCACTAGTGTGCCACCATCACCACCAACTATCCTTGTTTCCCACCCACTATCCCCATGCCTACCCTGAAGGAACGATTTGAGGCTCTTCATATTCCTGAATCAACCAGATGCCATTGGGCTACATTGGCACATGATAGGGTCCAATGGAAATGTTACTGGCGCCCGATCGATGAATAACGGGATTCAAGTGATCAAGTGATCCTCATGCCTGCTCCCTTTTAACAATATTAATATTTTAGTAATAAGCCCAGGAACTGACCCGGAATGACCAGCCCTAGTATGTAGAGCCTCAGACGCAACAGGGAGAGCTGGTATTCAGCTTTCCCCTAGCCCAGCTGACCTGACCATGAGGCTCCCAGGAGGACAGATGGGTTTTGGGTGTTGGTCCATCACCTCTGGGGCCCCGGAAGGAGCCGGATGAGACTCGCCCACCACAAGGGCCACCATTTTCGCCGTCTGGACACTGCAGCACATCAGAACCCGCCCAGAAGAGACGCTGATCGCAAGACCAGATTAACAGTAGTAGAGTTCGAGCCCAGGTAGGCGGCTCCCAGAAGTGGAAGTCACCGGGCATTTGTTAAATGGAGCTGGGGCCACCCCTTCCCCTCTCTATCTTGTTCCAGAGCCCAGTGGCCCTGCTCAGGAACTGCCCCATGGCGACAAGCCATAGCATGCAGAGCCTCAGACACAAGGGGGAGAGCTGGCACTAAGTTCTCCCCTAGCTCAGCTGACCATGAGGCTCCCTAAGTCCATCAAACTAGTGTAACCAATCATGTCCTAGAATATGCTACATTCCACAAAGTGTAGGCAGGAAAGGTAGGCGGGAAGGATATACACAACCTGCCATTGGGGTGGGCTGGGGGAGGGGGAGGGAGGTGGGGACATTGGTGATGGGAGATGTGCACGGGTGGAGGGATGTGTGTTGAAACACTGTGGAACCAAAACTCAAGAATGGGCACCTTGTAACTATGTCTAAAGGTGGTGTAATAAAATAATTTTAAAAATATATATTAAAAAAAGAAATAAGTAAAATGTCTAGAAAGAGAGTACCGTGGATAGGAAGCTTGACTTTCACCCAACCAAATCAGATTTGATTCTCAAATCCTGTAAGATCTCATCACCTGCCCCCAACCCCACCACTGCCAGGAGCAATTCCTGATGCAAGCTACCTAAGGAAATAATCAGAAATGTGAACTAAAATGGGTTTATAAAGATTGTTTACTGCAATATAATTTCCACCAAAAAAATACAAAGTTCAATAACATATCCTATTTATATAAAAATATTATACTTTAGTATAATATTATTAGTATAATATATAGTAATATACTAATAAGAATGTTTAATATTAAATATTTAATAATTATATCAATAATATTTATATTTTACCCCCCACATCATGAGGGCCGCCATTATGGGCCCCCTCGAGGTGTTGCAGGTGTGGCTGCACTGACAGGTGGCAGACAGGAGACAGACTTGGCTACACCCAGGGATCTTCTCTGCCCCGTGGGCCCTTATTGGTTGATGGTCTGACAGAGAAAAACACTAGCCCCCTGGGATGAACCCAGAGCCAAGGCAGAGCCTGGCAAACTACCCGTGGTGTATTCAGTATGCCAAAAACAGTAACAATAATGGACCTCATTCCCAGTGAATGGAAACGTTACTGGTGCCCGCTTGAGCAAATCCATGATCAATGGGGGAAAACAAGTGATACAAGTGAAGTGATTAAAATGTATATATTTAAATGGTATTGATAAAGTCATGACCTTTTTCTGGGTTGCTATGTGCAAATCAGTACCATGTTTGTTCTTACTTTTCACTTACTGAACTTATAGAATGTAGTGAGTTTCTCTACTCATCCCCAAACCTACCACCACTGCTACTACAGACAATTTCAAATTTTTGCAATCACTGTTTGAGCCTATCCTAAGTATACACTGAATAATCTATTTTATATTGCTTGTTAGAGCTAATTTGCTAAATATGGTTGAGAATTATATTCTTAGAAGAAAGTTGGAATATTTAAATTTCATAATGGATCCATTGGGTCTGTGTAAGGAATTATTGATATGTTCTTACAGAATAGACATTGTGACTACACACTTATTATTGGGTGCCCTCTACTTAAGTCTGTTAAGTGTGTTCGATACCTGGGACATCAGTACATCAGAGTTTGAGCTGTCGTGCAATCATGTGCCACTGGAAGGAGCAGTAGCATCTCTGCCATTTATTGGTCTCTTGAGATTTATCTATGAGCCTCTGGATTATGGATGGTGGGTGAGGTTGCTTTGGCACCTGAAGAAGTTCGTGGACATGACCACCAGGCTGTCTGGAGGGAGTGAGATGGGGGGGGGAGAAGGGCCCCATCCCTGGTTCTAAGAAAGCCTAGAGTTTAGTCGCAGGGACCTGCACACCTGCATTTAGAAGTGGATTCACTCATGGGTGGGGCTATTCCGAGCAGTGGAGTCTGGTCTTGAAAATGGCTGTGATTGTGGCATGTGGAAGTTTCTTCTGACTGCTTAGGCTTTGTTGGGCCGGGCCAGGACAAAAACCTGTCCACCTCCAGAGCACCCCATGTTCAGCCTGGCATGGGAAGGACCATTAGCATCTCAGAAATAATAGTTACTGGTTCCTGATATCAGCAGTTTAGGACTAGAATGATAGAAATTAAACCACTAAGGGGTCAGAGATAGTACAGGTGTTAGGGCATTTACCTTGGACACAGCTAACGTCTTTCAGTCCCTGGCACAGTATAGTCCTCTTAAGTACTGCAGGGAGCAGGCCTCCAGGCACTGCCAGATGAGGTTCAAACCCTGCTCCCAACAAAAAAATAGGGGCCAGAGAGGTAGAACAGCAGGAAGGCACTTGCCCTGCATGTGGCCTACCTGGGTTCAATCTCCAACCCTTAGTGTCCCCAAAGTAGGAGCGACCCCTGAGCACTACTGGGTATGGCCGCAAGATAAAAAGAAATTAGAGTACTAAGTTAATTCTTCGTCTGAAAATTAGGTGGCTGCAGTATAAAGTTAGAAGAGAATTAGAGCTGCAGAGAATGAGGGGTCTTGGGGAAAGAGTCATGATTAAGAGTACATGAGCAATGCAGTTTTCAAAAGTTTTGAAATTATGAAAATTGCTTTACTGTAAAAGTATTTAACTTATTCATTAAATAATTTATCTTACTATGTGCTAATAACTGGGTGAAGTGGAAATATGGTGGAAAAGAAGTCACATTTGTTCCTTTAACAGCTTTCTGCATGAGTGATGTGGAAGATTGTGTATTTTTGGGAGTGGTGTCGGGGAACGCCGCTGGGGTCCCCGACAGTGTCAGGACAGAGGTTCTCTTCTACCGCCGAGGACGCCGGGAGAACAGATGAAAACTCAGTCCGGTGCAGTTCCAAAAATGGCTTTTAATAGTACAAAAGCTCTTCCACAGCACTCCAATATAATGAACAAACTCTAGCTCTGGTCCGAACTTAGACCATACAAAAGAGCCTAAGTCTCCCACCAAAGAGAGAGGAAAAAAAACCGAGGCTGAGTCCTACCCAGAAGGAGCAAAAGGCCAAAGAGCAAAAAGGCCAAAAGTCAAAAGCCGAGGCCGAGGAGCCAAAACCCAAGCCGAGGAGCCAAAAGCCGAAAGCTAAAAGGCCCAAAAGGCAAAAGGTGAAGGGGCCTCAAGTCAGCCCCTTATATACACCAAAGTAATCCAACCGGGAGGGGCATGTCAACAAAGAACTCTAAACAGAGTGTAGTGCCACACCTTATTGCAGGTATAAACAAAGGTTATGCCAAGGACTAAGGAGATTATCTCTTATGTAAAACACTGGAGAGAGAGAGGGCTGATATAAAGTAATACATCTTAAGTTCATGAGCTTCAAGCAATCTAGATGGTACCCACAAGGTCCTTATTATTATTATTTGCACCAGGGTGATTCTGAGTATCTTGTTCTCGTGTACTGAAAGGGTCACTCTCGCCTGCTTAGAGCAAACTAGTATGATCCTTCCTATAGTCTTTCTATAGTCTCAGCGTAGCCAGGGTGGTAGTCTCCTGGTAAATTCTAACTGTCCCACGCTGGGTGCAGTGGGTATAAAGAGGAGCTGTGCCCAATTTAGAAAACATAGAAGTCTTAGTAGATGTATAAGTTAGAAGTTATTCAATCAAGGTGACTTCTGTAAGTGCCACACCCTCTAGCAGTGTTTACATAGAAGAGAAGTCTCATTAGAATGAACCTTGACTTAAGTAGATTAAGCTGGGAGTGGGCAAAACAACAAAACTCCCAGATTAGCTAAACATGTCCTCCAGCAACTCTCCCTTTTTGTTTACAAAAATATAAAAATACAAGTATTCTAAATAATACATAGAGAGGAGTGATACAGAAAAGGAACAATTCCAATTACAAGGTAATATCATATGTTGTCCCGGTGTCGAATTAATTTTTAACTGAGTACAGTTCATAGTAAAATGTCTTTGGTCATAACAAACTACAGCCTGTATTGTCCTAAATTAGTGAGAGTCAATTTCCCAACAAGTCATGTCTCTGGAACAAGGTCCGAAGAACTGATTATTCTGGAACAGCAGCATCGGGTGAAGACAGGAATGAGTCTCGGGAGAGCAATCATCAGGGACTCGATGTATTATCAGGAACACTGGATCAGGTTTCAGGAGCACTGGAACAAACTTCTCAAGCACTGGAATAGGTCTCTGGAACAGTGGTACAGGCATTTCACAAGGCATCTTCAGCAAGGGAACACTGGCACCGGTAACCATACCTATAACTTAATTTTAAGTGAGAAAAAAACACTTTGAAATTAATCACAAATAGAGATCATGAGGGTGTTTGGCAGGAATCCAAGTCTGGTATGGAGAGAACATAAAGAAGCTCCAACGCAGGTGAGCAGTGAGATAAGTATGAGAACTGAGGAATCAAAATTGAGGAGTCTAATAGGTCAGCGAAGGAGTTGATTAATCCAATTGAGAAGGTAGTAGTTAGACATAACATAGACACAACATTATTCACAAACATAATGGTGGCCACCACACACGCATGCACACACACAAATTGGATCGATCAGTATATTACAGCTGTATATATGACCCATCTAGGGTGATAAATGCTAATGAATCAAGTGCTTCATGAATATAAAGCCGGCAAATATGATGGTGAGAGAGTGTCCGTTCCTGTAGAGGGAATCTGTAGTAGCCAAGTTCTCTTCCTGTAAAATTTGTTTTTTTTTAATCTATAAACAATAAACATTAGAAAACTTATTAATTGTTAAACCGTTTTGACATAAAACGCTATCTCCAGAGTTCAGCTTTTTTCCACCCTTTTCTTTTTTTTTTTAAGTAATAGTTTATCTCCAGTCATCACATCAATAGGCTGCAAGGCAAGATTATTATTATAAGTGAACTAAGTGTAAATGGTTTTAACAGTAGTTTGCAACGTCTTTCTGCAACTTATTTCAGAAGAATTTAGGCATTTCCTGAATCTTGGAGAACTCGAGTTTTAACAAGACGTGAGTGGGACCCAAAGCTTCTTGGCAGGGTTGCCATCCGTTGAAACATAGGCATATCCTTTTCCTCGAATGAGGAGGTTACCTGTTACCCATTTATCATCAATTTTCACCCAGATAGGTGAATTGATTGGTTTCTGAGCCTGTATATCTTTTTGAAAATGTCTTTCAGCAGCTGTGTACATCTCGCCCTGAGGTAAATTTAAGAAATTTAAGGTGAATAATGTTAAAGATAAAGAATCCATTGGAGGCATACTTGTTTTTCGTTGCTTCAATAACTGAGTTTTAAGCATTCTGTGAGCACGTTCGACAATTCCTTGTCCTTGTGGATTATATGGAATTCCTGTAATATGTTTGATCTGCCACTCTTCGCAAAATGATTTGAAGGTTTTGCTGGTGTAAGCAGGACCATTATCTGTTTTTATGGTATGGGGAATACCCATGACAGAGAAGCACTGAAGTAAAAGGAGCACACAGATTTGGCTCTTTCAGAAGTCATTGGAACAGCCCATATGAACCGAGAATACGTATCAATGACCACATGAAGGAAAGGTTTGTTTGGGAATAAGTTAGTATGCGTTACGTCCATCTGCCACAATTGGTTTGTCTGTAAACCTCGAGGATTAGCTCCAGCTACATGAGATGTACAATGTAAGGGAGCACAGACAGGACAATTACGGAAAATTTGTTTAGCTTGTCTCCAAGGGATACCATGTTGTACATGAAGGCGGCGAGCATTTGTATGCATAGTTTGGTGCTCTTCCTCAGCTGATTCGAATACAGGTGCTGCCAAGAGATCTGCTGTTGCATTTCCTCGAACCATCGGCCCGGGGAGGCAAGAGTGTGACCGGATATGTGAAATATATATAGGGAATGTTCTTTTTTGGAGGATTTCTTGCAGTTTCTTGAGTAGCTCCTGAATTATGGGATTATGGGCATTTAATGAAGCAGTGACGATTCCAGGAAATAAACCAACTACATATGCCGAATCACTCACCACATTACAAGGGCCAGATATATGGGATAGTAAATGTATCAGGGTTGCGAAGTTCCACTTGCTGAGTGGATTTATAATTTGTGTGCACTGTTGTGGTCAATGAAGGACCAGTAATTCCGCCCTTTCCTGATGAGGAGCCATCAATATAGTATACTGGAGCATCAGGAATAGGTGAGGAACGGACAATGGTGGAAATTACAAAAGGTGTCCTTTTCAGAAATTCCCAGGTTTTTCCAGCTGGGTAATGATAAGATATTTCTCCTGAAAAATCTGCTAAAGCTCTTTGAAGGATTTCACTGAGTGGTAAAACAGCTTCAATTTCTTTTTTTTAGGGTCGGGTAGTACAATTACATGAGGATCATATCCAAGTAATACTTGGGTTCTTGATCTTCCCTTAATTATAAGGTTGGCTATCATCTCAAGGTAAGGTGTAGCAGTACGATTCTGCTTGTTATGTAAATAAACCCATTCTAAGGGTCCAGATAATTGGGCTATAGCAGCAGTTGGAGACTCGGGAGTGTTGAAGACCAATAACCATACCTTTCTCCCGGGATTAAATCTGGAGAGGTAAGATTTTTGAAGCCGATCCATGAAAAAGTCTAATTCCTTTTGAGCTTTAGGAGTTAGTTGCCTTGGGCTATTCAAAGCAGGATCACCTTCAAGGGTGTGGAACAGGTTACTGAGCTCACAGTTAGGAATCCCAAGGGAGGGGCGCACCCCAGTTGATATCTCCCAGCAGTTTTTGAAAATCATTCAAGGTTTTGAGCCTTTTTGACTAATGGAAATTTTTTTGAGGACGCACTGTAGTGCGGTCAAGAGCATAGCCCAAATATTCATATGGAGGCTGCATCTGGATTTTTTCCGTAGCTACTTGTAAACCAGCCTCGGGTAAAACTGTCATTACTTCATTATACAAATTTTGGAGATCTTTGGAATTATCACAGGCTAGCAAGATATCATCCATGTAGGGGATGATGTATGCATTGGGAAATTTAACACGAGTAGGTCTCAAAACTTTATCAACAAAGTGTTGACACATTGTTGGTGAGTTAGTCATTCCTTGTGGTAATACTGTCCATTGAAACCTACGTAAAGGACCTTTATGATTGATGGATGGAACTGAAAATGCAAACCTTTTACAATCATCTGGGTGGATAGGTATGTTGTAGAAACAATCTTTTAAGTCTATGATAATTAGTGGCCAATCTTTCGAATAGCTGCTGGGGAGGGAGCCCAGGTTGCAGGGCTCCCATGGGGATCATAGTGGAATTGACATTCCTTAGGTCAATCAGCAACCGCCATTTGCCTGATTTTTTCTGTATCACAAAAAACTGGGGAATTCCATTCTGAAAACGATGGCTCTATATGTCCTAAATTCAACTGTTCTTCCACTAGATTTGTCAGCGCCTCTAACTTTTTGATATTGAGGGGCCACTGTGGTGTCCCATATAGGTTTGTCAGATTTCCACTGAATACGGATAGGTGGTGGGCGCTAACCACAGCGGCCCCCAATTAAAAAAGGGTTACTCCCTGAGTTATGCTTATTAAGGGGAGCTGGAACAGGTGTCCGATGGGGGATTGGACGAGGTATGTGAATCACTGCCCCCCACTGCTCCAGCATGTCTCGACCCCCATAAGTTTAAAGGCATAGGAGCTATATAAGGCTGGACCATGGCCTACGTTCCCTTCAGGGCCAATACATGGCAGCCATCTCGCACTCTGTCAGAGAAGAGAAGAGGAGATATTGCCTACCCCGCTCAGGCTATGGGACACTCTCTTTAGGGCCCAGTTAGAGGGCCAATACTTGGTGGAGATTATGGTCATGTCTGCCCCTGTATCCAACATGCCTTTGAATTTCCTTTTATAAATCTCGATGGGTATAATTGGCCGCTTGGCCTGCAAAAATCCTGGTAGTGTACCCAACTAGATAGTTAGCAGGTGGCTGGTGGGCTTGGTTCTGTGCAGCTGTATAACCAACAATGAAGTTGGCAGAAGGGTTGGTACTGTTTAAGCCACCAGCTCTAGGGTGTTCGGACTGACTAGACGGATCCTCAAAAATTAATAATAGTCTAGCAAGCGGTTCCCCCTTTTTCAAAAGTCCATTTAGTTGGTACAGAGATTGACAGTACTATCTCTCCATGAGATTCAGGATCTAGAAGTCCGAAATGCACCTTAATTCCCTTAAATGTAAGCCAATCGCTCCCCTGAATTAAACTCATACTACCTGGGGAGCAGGTCCTTTTTATCCCTGTTTTTAGCATGTAAGGATCTTGACTTGGGTATACTGTGACAGTCTTAGGGCAGAGAATGTCAAGACTGCCATTGTCTGATGTGGTAGGCTGGAGAGTATTTATTGATTGCAATTCTGTGGGTTCTGATTTGGAGGATACTGGGCAGGTGGGATGAATGAGGGTGCCCCTGGATTCAGCTGGATCTGGGGCTGGCCCCCACCCAGTTTCCCGCATTTGGGGAGGCATAGGTGTCATTTGAGCCTGCGGAGTTTGTGGAACCTGGGAGGAGTCCATGTAATATTTCCCATAAAGGGATTATTAGGATGTTGCCCTGTATTGATAGTTTTAGGAGATGGGCAATCTCTACGGTTGTGCCCCTTCCCTCCGCAGCTAAAGCAGGTTATCTGTCCAGATGAAGCCTGAGGCTGACTTCGTCTCCGAGACCGACAGTCTCTGGCCCAATGTTTTCCCTTCCTTCACCTTGGGCATGGTCCAGGTGGGGCCCTCCGAGGGGTGGGGTTGTGATTATTAGCATGGTTTTCCTGGTAACTGTTTATTCTTTGAGGATTATTGTTTCTCCCCCTGAAGCTGTTTGACATTTCACCCCTCTCCCGATCCTCCTGCTGTATGGGATAAGCCTCTATAGCATTCTGTGTCCCATGGGAGGCCAAACCAACATTTCTACAGGCCTTTAGATATCCCATGAGGTCTTCCTTTTCCTTAATACTATATAGTTTTGCTCGACAATTTTGATTAGCATTCTCATATGCTAAGGTTTGTTTTAGGATTTGTTGAGTGGATGGGTCTTGAACCTGTCTGTGGATTGTCTCACTTAATCTCTCAACAAAATCAAAGTATGGTTCATTAGGACCCTGGTAAATTTTTGTACAGCTACCTAGATATTCTGGGTCGGAACCTACTTTTTTCCCATGCTTTTAATGCTGTCTCCCCGAACAAATCTTAAAACAGGTTCAGGTAATGTCGCTTGTTTTTCTTTTCTTTTTGCCATTCACCTTCACCTTTCAGCATGGCAAAAGTTATATTATGGCCAGATTCTGTATCTCTTAAAGTGTCAATATTCATGTTAACTCCATCTGCATACCACATTTGCCACTGCATGAACTGTGATTGGTTCAGACAAGTACAGGCTACCATTTCAAAGTCTGACAATACCCACTGTTTATTTTGGCTCCAATCAGCTAAATATTTTAAAGAATAAGGACTTGACATTCCAAACTTGTCACAAGCCTTCCTAAATGGGGTTATTGACTCAATTTTTAAGTCTTCATGAATTGGTTTTACTTTTATCTTTAGATTGGTCATGAAAAAGATCGCTGGGCTTTGCTCTTTGATTATTATTAGATTGACCACCAGAGGAA
>JAJIBD010038014.1:0-11702 GCA_021461705.1 Cryptotis parvus
TTATCCAGCTAAATTCTCACTCAGATTTGCAGGACAGATATACAACTTCTTGGATAAACAACAGCTTAGGAACTTTAAATCAAAACCCAACCTTAAAAGAAGGGACTGAAAGATCTACTATAAGATGAGACATAACCTAAAAAGAACAACCAACCGATACAGAAAAGATGGCACAAAAATCCCATGACACTAATCTCTCAATGTCAACGGTCTAAATGCACCAGTTAAGAGACACAGAGTGGCAAATGGATCAAAAAATTGAATCGACATTCTGCTGCCTTCAAGAAACACACCTGGAACAATTGAGGGAAAAGACAGGCTCAAAATAAAAAAGGCTGGAAAACAATCCTTCATCCAAACAACCCATCCAAAAAGGCTGGGGTAGCCATTCGGTATTCGACAACATAGACTTCTGGCTGAAGAAGGTCAGAAGGGACAGTGAAGGTCAGCCTTAATAGTCAAGGGGGATGCATATATCAGGAAGAAATCACGCTATTAAACATATATGCACCCAACGAGGGGCCAGCAAAAATACCTAAAACAACTACTAATAGACTTCAAAGAAGACATTGACAGCAACACAATTGTAGTTGGAGACTTCAACACTGCTCTATCAACCCTGGATAGATCAACAAGATTGAAACCTTACCAAGGAAATACTGGCCCTAAAAGAAGAGAGATGGAAGAAAGAGGGCTGGTAGACTATACAGGCATTTCATCCCCAAAAAGCTGAATACACTTTCTTCTCCAGCACATGGAACATACCCAAAATAGATCACATGCTGAGCCATAAAAAATACCTCCATAAAATCAAGAAGATAGAAATTGGGCCAACTATTTTTTTCAGACCATGATGCACTGAAAATAGAAGTTAATTGTACACACAAAAACAGAGACCAATACCAAGTACCTGGAAACTAAACAGCTCACTGCTGAACAACCAGCAAGTCATAAAAAGAAATCGAAGAGGAAATCCAAAGATTCCTGGAAACAAATGAGACTGAAGACACGAATTACCAGAACTTGTGGGATACAGCCCAGAGCAGTGTTAAGAGGCAAAGTTCATAGCTCTTCAAGCATTCATCAGAAAAGAAGAAAAAGGCCATCATAAACAGTCTGACTTCACAACTTAAGATCTTAGAGAGTGATCAACAAAAAGGAGCCCAACCCAAGCAGAAAGAAAGAAATAATAAAACTTAGAGCAGAAATCAATGAGATGGAATGTCAAAAAACAATCCAGAAGATCAACGAAACCAAAAAGCTGGTTCTTTGAAAAAAAAAACAAGATTGACAAACCACTTGCAAGACTTGTAAGAAAAAGGAAAAGAGAGAACCCAAATAAATAGAATCAGAAATGAAAACAGGGACATCACAACAGAAACCAACAGAAATTCAAAAGATCATCAGAGATTACTATGAGAGCCTGTATGCCACGAAACAAGAGAACCTAGAAGAAATGGACAAATTCCCGAATTCCTATAGCCTCCCAAGTCTGCAACAAGAAGATTTGGAATACCTCAACAAACCTATCTCCATCGAGGAGATAGAATCGGTAATCAAAAGTCTCCCCAAACACAAAAGCCCAGGTCCAGATGGATTCACCAGTGAATTCTTCAAAACCTTTAAAGAGGACCTACTCCCAATTCTTTTTCAAGCTCTTCCCGCAAATTGAAGAAACAGAAACACTCCCAAATAGCTTTTTACGAGGCACATATCACCCTGATACCCACAGCAGACAGAGATGTCACAAAAAAGGAAAACTACAGACCAATCTCCCTGATGAATACAGATGCTAAGATCTTCAACAAAATACCAGCAAATAGAATCAAAAGAGTCATCAAAAAGATTATACACCATGACCAAGTGGGATTCATCCCGGGAATGCAAGGATGGTTCAACATCCGCAAGTCAATCAACATAATACATCATATCAACAAAAAAGAAAAATAAAAACCATATGATCATATCAATAGATGCAGAGAAGGCATTTGACAAGATTCAACACCCGTTCATGATAAAAGCTCTCCCTAAAATGGGGATTGAAGGAACCTTCCTCAAGATAATCCAGGCCATCTACTACAAGCCCACAGCGAGCATCATTCTCAATGGGGAAAAACTGAAAGCCTTCCCCTTAAGATCAGGGACAAGACAAGGCTGCCCACTCTCACCACTTCTATTCAATATAGTACTGGAAGTACTTGCCATAGCAATCAGGGAAGAAAAAAGACACTTAAGGGGCATCCAGATAGGAAGGGAAGAAGCCAAGTTATCACTATTTGCAGATGACATGATATTATACCTGGAAAACCCGAAACTCTCTACCAAGAGGCTCCTAGAAATAATACATTCCTATAGTAGAGTGGCAGGGTACAAAATCAATACCCAAAAGTCAATGGCCTTCCCTATATGCAAACAGCGAAAGAGAAGAAAGGGACATTAAAGAAACTATCCCATTCACAATTGCGCCCAGAAAATCAAATACCTAGGAATCAGTTTGACAAAGAATGTAAAGGATCTCTACAAAGAAAACTACAAAACGTTACTTCAGGAAATAAAAGAAGACCTGAGGGAAATGGAGACACATTCCCTGCTCATGGATTGGAAGGATTAACATTATCAAAATGGTAATACTCCCTAGAGCTTTATACAGATTCAATGCGGTCCCTATAAAGATACCCATGATGTTCTTCAAAGAAATTGAACAAACACTCCTGAAATTTGTATGGAATAATAAAACCCCCACGATAGCTAAAGCAATCCTTGGGAAAAAGAAGATGGGAGGTATCACTTTCCCCAACCTCAAGCTCTACTACAGAGCAGTTGTAATTAAGACAGTGTGGTATTGGTATAGAGACAGACCCGTAGACCTATGGAATAGAACTGAATATCCTGAAACACACTCCTCAAATATACAACCACTTAATCTTCGATAAAGGAGCAAAAAATATTAAGTGGAGCAAAGAAAGCCTCTTCAACAAATGGTGCTGGGGAAAAACTGGGCAGCTACATGTAAAAAATGAACTTAGACCTCCTTCTAACGCCATGCACAAAAAGTCAGATCAAAATGGATTCTAGATCTCAACATCAGACATGAATCTATAAGGTACATCGAAGAAAACATAGGAGAAACCGCTCTACGACATCGAAAAAAAAGTATCTTTAAAGATCGACACACCACTGACCAAGCAAATGGAAGCAAAGATAAACAAAATGGGATTATATAAAATTGAAAAGCTTCTGCACCTCAAAAGAAAGCGGTGACCAAGATACAAAGACAATCCACAGAGTGGGAAAGGATATTCACCCAATACCCATCTGACAAGGGGTTAATATCCAGGATATATCAGGCACTGGTAGCACTCCACAAGAAAAAAAAAGCCAACCCCATCAAAAATGGGGAGAAGAAATGAACAGAAGCTTCCAAAAAAGAAGAAATCCGAATGGCCAAAAGGCATATGAAAAAGTGCTCTTCATCTTTAATCATCAGGGAGATGCAAATCAAAACAACAATGAGGTACCATCTCACACCACAGAGACTGGCACACATCCAAAACAACAAGAACAACCGGTGCTGGCGTGGATGTGGGAAAAAGGGACTCTCATCCACTGTTGGTGGGAGTGCCGACTGAGTCCAGCCCTTTTGGAAAACAATATGGGCATTCCTCCGAAAACTAGATATTGAGCTCCCATTTGATCCAGCAATAGCACTCCTGGGAATATACCCGAGAGACCAAAAAACACATAGCAGAAACACTATCTGTACTTTTTTATTCATCTCTGCGCCTATTCACTATAGCTAGAATCTGGAAACAACCTAAATGCCCGAGAACAGAGGACTGGCTAAAGAAACTGTGGTTCATCTACACTATGGAATACTATGCAGCTGTCAGAAAAGATGAAATTATGAAATTTACCTGCAAATGGATGGACATGGAGACTATCATGCTGAGTGAAATTAGTCAGAAGGAAAAGGACAGATATAGAATGACTGCATTCATTAATAGGATATAAATAGATACCAGTGTTTTACTAAATGTGGGAAATGGTAATGGCAGATTAAACTCACCATTGAATATACACAAAGAGACTTAAGTGATAAACTCTAAATATCTGCAGGGCTAGCCACAATGTGTAAAAGAAGAGGGAGAGAGATGCAGAGACGAGAGAGAGACAGAGAGAGAAAGAGAGGAAACGGGGGTACCTGCTATTAGAGGCAGCCTTGGGGGTGGGGCGGGAGGGGTGGGGTACATTGGTGGTGGAAATGAAGGCACTGGTGGAGGGATGGGTGCTGGAATACTGTATTACCAAGAACCAATATGAACACCTTTGTAATTGTATGTTTCACGGTGGTATAATAAAAAATTTTAAGTAAAAAAATATATAAATAAATACCAAAAGTAAATATGTATAAATTCTTTAAGATATTACTGCCTGCATATAGAGAAAATATAATATATAAATCGATGGGAAACACAATGAAAAATTTTAAATTTCAATTTTCTTAGTATATCAGAAACATAAGAAGTTTTCAAGAGAGCCGTGAGAGGATAGTATAATGCTGATAAGGTATTGCACACAGCGATCCCTGGTTCTACCCCCATCTCATGTGGTTTCAGCACATCAAGAATCAATTTCCCCGAATGCAAACAGGGCAACCCTTGATTATTGGTAGGTGTCACTTTGTAACAATAAAATCTTTGATTAATTGGCAGCCCAGCAAATTGTCAAAGTTTTATAAATACTCAAAGGAGTTAAACCATTCCTCAAAGTGAGAAACAAGAATGCACAATTGCCAGCTGATTTTCTAGTAGCTAAAAAGATTTTAAGAGGACATTTGAAACCAAAATGTTCCTCGTATTAGAGTAGAGTAATCAGATGTGGTTTAGACATTTTAGAATGTAAAACCAAAATTAATGTTTCTAAAAAGCAATCATAAACGAGAATTGATTGTATTAAAATAATAAAATTTCCTAAATATTCGTAACACCATCAAAACTTTTAGATTGAAATCTGTTTATATACTGTAATGGAAACAACATGCAATATTTTTTCATAAAATGTGAAACTTTGAATAATCCTTCAATATAGCAGTACTATATTAAAAACTGGAAAATTTACTCCATAATAAAATTAGGGGAACAATACTTTTACAAAGCAAACGTCATCCTATTTGCAAATGATACATGACTAAACCCTAGGAGAACCCTAAATCTTTCAAATAAAACCCTGTGAAATAGATAAGCCTGGTAGAGGCAGCGGCAGGCTGTAAATCTATCAACATTCAAAACTTGTAGCTTTTCTATATGCAAATAACAAAAGAGGTAGCAAAGTGATATTTCACGAAAACAATCCTGGCTCCGGTCAATGCCTCAGAAAATTCCAAGTACCTGAAATCTGCCTTAACTAATGATGGCAGTAGGACCTGTATACGGCAAAAACAAAACTAAAATAACTCTTTTTGAACAAATAAAGAAGATACATTTTATGGAATCACATCCACTCATCGCGATTCATAGACGAGAATAAACTTGGTCAAAATGCAAAAATTCTTAAAGCATTATACAGATTCACATTTCAAAAGTATATTTCTATATTTTCAAGAAACTGAACGAAATATTCTGAAACTTGGAAAATCAATAAAAACCCCACAAATAGCTAAAGCAAACCTTAGGAAAATAATGTGCATTTGTTCCTCAACTTTAAACTTTACTACAAAGTGATAGTAATTAAACAGTATGGTATTGAGTAAATACAGACCTGTGGTCCTATGAATAGAGTTAGCTCATCCCCACACAAACTCTCAAATATATATTATTCAATCTTAAATAAAGGAGCCATCTTTTTATTGGAAATATTGATAACAATCTTTGATAAAGGATATAAGGATGGAGAAAAGTAAAAGCCTTTCAATAACGTGCTGGGAAAACTGGCAGCTACAGTAGCTAAAATGAAACTCAACTCTCTGTTCAATATGACACACAAAGTTTGATCAAATGGATTAAAGATCTCAATATCAGACCTGAATCTATAAAGTACTTGGAAGAACATATGCAAAAATTCACCACAACATGAATAAAGGTGCATGTTCAAAAATAAGAACACTTTAACAAAGCAAGTGGAAGCAAAAGGATAAAACATAAGAGTCTACATAAAAACCAAGAGCACTACATGAACAGTGAATAATATTGATGAGCTGCCATCTCAAACCAAACAAAGATCAAGATACAAAGACAGTCCACAAAAGTGCAGAGAAAGAATATTCTTCCAATGCTCATTTACAGCGATTAATATCCAAGATATATATCATTTATTATTTGGCCAAAACATCTATCCATTGAACTAGGTGGGTACTGCAGGTTTTCATTCCTGTAACCAAGTGCATTTCGGCCCATTTGTCATGACTTATTGTGGAAAACAGGTGGAAAATTCTGCAGAATGTTAGTAATTCATTAAATTTCACACATAACATAGGTAGTGTAGCTTGGAAGTACTATTCTTAAACTAAGTCACTGAACTACCAGGTTAGTGCCTCTGGTAAGGTAAATTCTGCAGAAACAGAAGATTGATATTTTAACTTTATAAAAATATATCAGTCCATATAATATTTGTAAGAAATAACAAAGAAAAAAAGGAATAAATAAATAGTTTATACATGTAAAAGAAGTGATATTGAACCTTACGCAAATATCTGGATTACAAACATTCATTTGAAAGGAAAACCAGACTGTAACTTTAAAATAAAATTGTGCCTCAGAGAGACAAGTTTTTTTGTATATTCTTAATCTAGTCATATTCTCTATCAAATCATAGAGGAAGTTTTCAGTTAAATGATGGTGGAAGTGCTTAGCTAGCAAAAATAGAATCAGCTTTGCATCAGGTGTAAGGTATTTCAAAGACTGCGATTAGAGATTGAAAATCATGCTGATCACTGATATTAATGTACCGAGAATAGTCAGAATCAAAGTCATCCAAATATCTTCTAATATTATTCAGTGCAAATTTCAGAGGCTTCAAATGATGTGTTCAATCACGCCGCAGATTATAAATAAACACTATCTTGTATATGTAATTTTTGTTCCCAATCTAAAAAAGAAAAGGTAGAAATAAATTCTTAAAATATTTGAGATATACTGCAAAAATAAGTATGTGGACAATATATCACCGTCAACTGACTACAGTTTCATGGCAATTCTGAGGTACAGGAAAAATATCAAGGCAGGTATCAGAAATATACAAAATTTATGTTTTACTAAAATGCCAAATCCATATTCAATTTTCAGTCTAAATTGAAATAATGAAGCCAGAAAGATAGTACAAGCATTAACTAGTTATGCAAGGCCACCTATTATCCCACCAAAAAAAATCTGAAAAGGCTATAGTTGTTCATTGAAGACCCCGGTTTTACCTTTCAACCCTGCAGAGTCTCTAAAACAGTACTGCATTCTACAATCGCTGCTTACCCTACCGCTGAAATTGGCTTCTGAAAGAACACCTGGCCCCAAATGATTCTGGAGTAAAGAACACATGCTCACATTTTCAAAGTGAGAAATGAGATGTCATTTGGTTTCACCATAAGATGCCAGAGTATTTTAAAAATGTTCTCTGATTTTTTCTCAAGTATATATACACTATATACATTACTCATAATCACCATCACAGTCATTTATGGATATTTTCATTACCCACAAAAACTCCCTGTGCTCTTGTAACTGGGGCTTGCACTCTCCTCTACCTTCCTATCTGCTGTGCCATATCACTTTGTGACCCAAATTTGCTTGCTTTTCTTTCAGGCTTTGTTATTTAACATTTCATAACTATAAAATGAAATACATCTGGTTAAGTTTAGTGTTCTTTTCTTTAGCAGCTTTTCTAAACATAATGTGTTGGAAATCAAGTTCTCTTCTGGCTATAGTAGCTTCTTAGTTTTCAAAAAGCATTTTTAATTCTAAAAATAATCCATTTATTTACTCATTCTTCTAGATCAGTGAGCAACTTTATAGCTCTTAATAGAGTTATAATAAGCAAGCCACAGGCTTTTATTTTTTACAAAGTACTTTTAGAAATATGGATTTTATTATGGTTAAACTATAAGGAAAATAACTTGTAGTATCTTCATCTGGTTCTGGTTTTTGGTGGTTATTAAGAATGATCTGGCAGCACTCAAGGCGTTTACTTCTGATAGGGTTCTAGGGGGGACATGGATTGCGAGATTGAATCTGACTCAGCCATGTGCAAGACAAGCACTTTACCCACTGTACTAGTGCAGCATAGATTCCATCAAAATTTTTGTTCACTGGGTCTCTCGGCAGCAACTTCTGTAGGCCCAGGGATCATTTCCATGAAGATAAAGCAGAAAAGACTGCCTGAAGAACTCCGAGTCATGAAGCTTCTATAGGTAAGGGAGTTAGGAGAATCCCCTGGAAGTTTAATGCACCCACCAAAAGCGTTAAGCTAGAGTTTCAGAGGATTGGAAACATATGGAGAGAGAAATAATGTGGAAAGTCCTGGCAGTGACCAAATGGCAAAACATTTATTATCATGGTGCCCTTTTTTATGTGTATATTAAAAAAATCTTCACCTTCTGAAATACCTGAACAAGATTATTATGGGAGCCCATGCAAGCTTATTTCCTTCTCTTTTGAATTATATATAAAGCTTTCTATGCTAAACAAAAGCACAGCCATTTGAAGAGTCCCCAGGGCCTGTGGTTCTTGCCTTGCATTCCCCTCCCCTCTCTTGCCATCATGCCAGATATGGAAGAACATGACTTTTGGTATGGAGATGGGTATCTTGGTATGGCAGTATGCAATGTCTCTTTGGCTTCGACGCCTCCCTGCTGCAGCTGCAGATTCCGCCTTCTTGTCCTGAAACAGACCATATCCAAGCCGAAGCCAGAAGATGTGGTTAAACATAAACATGTTATTTCATATTGATAGGACCAAATTTTAGGCATCATATTGAGTATGTAGTCACTTCCATATGATTGTGCATCCTTCTGCACATGCTAATTATACTAGTTAATATACTAGGCAAATTATTTTCTCTTTGTGCATAGTGGTTCTTTATATAAACATAGCCTCAAGACTAAGGTGGGCAAGCGGGGTCGGAGCAATAGCTCTAGCGTGGTAGGAGATCGCGTTCGTTCTTGCATGCCATGGCCAGCTCTAGGCCGGCCTGAAAATGTTAGGATCTCCGGCATCCCATATGGTCCCTGAGCACCTGCCAGGAGTGAAGTTCCTGAGTGCAGGTTTTGGTGAGTAATTCCCTGAGAATCGCCGGGTAACACCCCCCCAAAAAAAAGACACGGGCAGAACAGTTAAATAAAAATCAAGTATTAGTTGTAAATTATTCAGTGATTAGTAACACTCTAATGTATATATTTCAAGTTGTATTTTGTCCAGTCAGGATCTTTATTATTTTGTATTATAGTGCAAATGGGCCATGCAAGCACACACATTTTATTATTTTTCACCAGGGATCGAGGGGTAGCAAAAACAGATATAATCAAGAAATTGTAAATCAGAAATTACACCTCTGAGCTATAAACAATTTCTGTGATCAAACATATAAGATGGCATCATAGTTAATCCAAACTGAATTGTAGCAAATAAAATTTACTACATTAGAGCTGGTGCTCACTCCACACACACAAAAATGGCAACTCTAAGGGTGAAAAAGATAATTTTAAATTGAAATTATTATGAATATGGATGTTTTATAAGATATTAAACCATTGTTGCATCATCTAAATTTGTACATTTGCAATCAGACATTAAAGTTTCAAATTAGAAAGCATTTCATTAGAATTCAAACTGTATTCAATTGATGTTTTTGAATCATATTTCAGGATTACAATTAAGAACTACTTCTCCTTTGTTTTGCTTTTTGTTCACCAGTTTTTTGTAAAATTATTCAATATAGATGAAGAATCTTCAGAAACAAAAAATGTAATAATTTTCTATTAAATATTTAATTCTGAACCCTAGTTATACTAGAAAATTTATTTAACATCGATGAAGAATACAACTGACTGGTTCAGCATTCCGATGACAAAGTAAGAATGCCGAGAGAGAAAGATATTAGTATGATGCCTTGTTTTCTAAACTCTCCGCCAGCTCTCGCCAACGTGGTAAGGTGCAAAAGCCTTATGAGCACTCAAATACCAACGTCCAAGCTTGCTAAAAGGTGCAGAGAAGCGATAAAAGAAGACCCTCAAAGACAGAAGAGCAGATATACTTCTCGAAGATGCATCAGAAGCCGGAAAGTAGCATTCATCACCTCGCCTGTCCTTCTCACCAACTATAAGATCTCAAGATGACTGGTCCTCCCACGCCTGGATGGATCCCATCACATCTTCCAGAAAGGAGAAGATTGCTATTCATGACTTCTACACAATCTCTTTGATAGCCACATTCACCAGCCTGATGGCACACTAAATTCCATTGAGGATGGATATGTTTGGCTCCCAACACTCTCCCTTCTTGAAACCGACATGCCATCTCATTGGTAAAGAAGTATCAGCAATTCACAGGCCCAGACAAAGCCGTGACCCGAACACCTAAAGTATCTGCTAATGGTACTCATCAATACACTAGCTCAGTTTCACAATGCTACCTGTCCTAATGCAAGCACCCTCCCCAGTGGAAAACCAGCAGGATAGTTCTATCGTTCAAGAAGGGCAGACATTCATTTGACATCGGTAAACTACCGCCTCTTATCTGGGGTTAAGTTATTGTCTCGCCATCTACAAGCTATTTACTAAGCAGTCATCTGAACAGGATTACACAGAACAATTAGATGAAGGGACAACTAAGAGCAAGCTGGCTTCCTGGAAAGGATTCAGCACAATGGCCATATCCAGTAATAGCAACCAAAGTCATTGAGATTTTTTAGTAAGGATAAGATGCCGCTTCTGTCTCTTACGCGCATTGATTCCACAGAAAGCCTATGATTCTGGTGAGACTGAAGCAGTCATCGAAGCCCTAGCTAAATGAAAAAGTGTTCAAACCTAATACATCAATATCCTTAGTGAGCTGTGAAGCACTGATTCACCATCGATCTTTACTGCATTTCAAAGAAGTCATCATTGACGTCAAAAGATGAGTCTCAATAGGTGATACCATTTCAAAAAACTCTTCAGCGCCACCCCTAGAACATCACACATGCCACTAATTAGAATGGGAAGGGAATGGAAAGGAAGGTAAAAGAGGTGGTTAGCAATTCATACCAATTCTCCTGCTTCGCTGATGACATCGCTCTAATAACATCCAACACAGCCAAGCGGCAACAATGCTGGCTGACTTCAACCAAATGTTGAAAGATATGTCTAAGAAGAATCTTGAAGAAAAACTATGTTCATGTGAAAAGCCTGAACCAGTCCCTGAGGCCTCATTCACTCAATGGAACAAACATCTGTGAATGCAGCAGTTATGTGTACCTAGGTCAAGAAGCCAACATGATGAATCTAATTTTAAAACCTGAGCCGCGCAGGAGGAAGAGAGCAGCATTTTGGAAGCCTTCAAAGCGTATAGAAAAAATAGCCAAAGATGGCAAAGAACCTCCTGCTCTTTAAGTGGTATTCCTTGACTCCACCTGCTCTCTGCATTAACATAAGCCTCAGAGACCTGGGCCCCTGGGACGCAGGATGAGAATGTTGGGTCTTCGTTCTCCCAGAGTAAAATCGAAAGAGCTATGTTTGAATC
>JAJIBD010038015.1:0-14475 GCA_021461705.1 Cryptotis parvus
CCTACAATGTATTTGTGTGAAGATATTTCTGCTAATTACAGAATGTGATATCTAAACGTATCTTACAGGGCTGTTACTTAGCCTTTTACATTTCCTGAAGATGAATCTATCAAAAAGCTAAAATGAATATTTGATACTTCATTAAAAGAAATCAAGTAGATATCAGTATTATTTATGACCCCAAAATAAAGATACTTCATGAGGGCATGTAACAACAGAAAATAATTAAAGCCATTTATATGACAATAAAATTAATTATATATTTGCATGATTGATTTACTAATTATGCAAAATTTTTCCTTGATTACACAAGTACGATATTAATTTTGAGTATATCCATACATGAAATCAAATGTTTAACATATTATCTAATTAATAGTTAATAGTTATTTAAAAAGCTGCTTTTATTGATAAAAAAAAAATAATGGTTTCAAAAGAGAAATAAACAATGATTACAATTAAACACTCCCTAGTAGCTTAAGGCCCATGGAAAATTGATTTAAAAAATATGTCTATAGATTCTCCCTGGGGGGTGTGGCCAGCCGAAGCGCCTGGGGCCGTGGTAGAGTCCCCAGGTATCGGCAGAAGGTGGAACTACAACCCCAGAAGTCCAAGTGGAAGTGGGAAGTAAATAGACATTTTGAACTCTCACACCAGCCTGTATCTGCCTCAGGTATTCTCCTGGGGTGTGCAGCTGGCAGGCAGGGGCGGCCGCTCACGTGGCTGGTTATTAATTTAAAAAATTAGGAAATTCAACACCAAGGGAAGGTAATACCCTCAAAAAAAAGAAACAGTACAATAGAGGAATCTATCCCTGAACACAGCAATATCATGGGGAGAAACGCAGATCACCAGCTCGAAGAACAGATGGAAGGAATCGACCCTGAAGACTCAAAAAGAATACAGATATGCAAGATCTCTCTGACAATGAAATTAGAGAAGAAATTGGTAGGATGTTTAAGGAGCTCAACGAAAAATGGAGCAGATGTCCAATAAAATACAGAAGAACATAAACGAAGCAGTTGAAAGGGCAGCCAATAAATTAAGGGAGGAAATGAGAGCAGAAATGAGAACCATGCAAATAGAAATATCATCGCTTAAAAACTCAGTAGATGAAATGAGAAACACAATAGGGGCTCTCAACAGTAGGATGACAGCAGCGGAAGAGTGAATCAGTGAGACAGAAGATGAGCTGCAGAAAGCACTCAGAAAACTACAAAAAATGGTAAAAGACCGAAAAATGGATCAGCAACAGAACAGAGAACAATGGGATGAAGCCAGGTGGAACAACATAAGAATGATCTGCATCCCAGAGGGACAGGAAAATAACCCAAGGAAATTAAAACAGTTAAAAACATCCTGGCTGAAAAGTTCCCAGAGTTAAAGAACGAAGGCATCCAGATCCAAGAAGCCCAACACGTACCAGCAAGAAGAGACCCCAATAGAAAGACCCCAAGACACATCCTAGTCAAAGTAATGGATGCCATAGACAGAGACATAATTCTTCAGGCAGCAAGATCAAAGAAGGAAATTGTATACAAAGGAGCATCCATTCGACTTTTAGCAGACTTCTCAGAAGACACCCTCCAAGCCCGAAGGCAGTGGTGGGATATAGTAAAAAAACTTAATGAAACGAATGCCCTCAGCAAGAATTCCTTTATCCAGCTAAACTCTCACTCAGATTTGAAGGACAGATATACAACTTCTTGGATAAACAACAGCTTAGGAACTTTGTAAAATCAAACCAACCTTAAAAGAAGGACTGAAAGATCTACTATAAGACGAGACATAACCCAAAAGAACAACCAACCTATACAGAAAGATGGCACAAAATCCCATGACAATAATCTCTCTCAATGTCAATGGTCTAAATGTACCAGTTAAGAGACACAGAGTGGCAAAATGGATCAAAAATTGAATCTGACATTCTGCTGCCTTCAAGAAACATACCTGAACAATCAGAGCAAAGACAGGCTCAAAATAAAGGCTGGAAAACAATCCTTCACTCAAACAACCCATCCAAAAAGGCTGGGGTGGCCATGCTGGTATCTGACAACATAGACTTCAGGCTGAAGAAGGTCAGAAGGGACAGTGAAGGTCACTTCTTAATAGTCAAGGGATGCATATATCAGGAAGAAATCACGCTATTAAACATATATGCACCAAACGAGGGGCCAGCAAAATACCTAAAACAACTACTAATAGACTTCCAAAGAAGACATTGGCAGCAACACAATTGTAGTTGGAGACTTCAACACTGCTCAATCAACCCTGGATAGATCAACAATATTAAAACTTACCAAGGAAATACTGGCCCTAAAAAGAAGAGATGGAAGAAAGAGGGCTCGTAGACATTAACAGGGCATTTCATCCCCAAAAAGCTGAATACACTTTCTTCTCCAGTGCACATGGAACATACTCCAAAATAGATCACATGCTGAGCCAAAAGTACCTTCATAAAATCAAGAAGATAGAAATTGGGCCAACTATTTTTTTCAGACCATGATGCACTGAAAATAGAAGTTAATTGCACACAAAAACGGAGACCAATACCAAGTACCTGGAAACTAAACAGCTCACTGCTGAACAACCAGCAAGTCATAAAAAAGAAATCGAAGAGGAAATCCAAAGATTCCTGGAAACAAATGAGACTGAAGACATGAATTACCAGAACTTGTGGGATAGAGTAAAGCAGTGTTAAGAGGCAAGTTCATAGCTCTTCAAGCATTCATCAGAAAAGAAGAAAAAGGCCATCATAAACAGTCTGACTTCACAACTTAAGATCTTAGAGAGTGATCAACAAAAGGAGCTCAACCCAAGCAGAAAGAAAGAAATAATAAAACTTAGAGCAGAAATCAATGAGATGGAAAGTCAAAAAACAATCCAGAAGATCAATGAAACCAAAAAGCTGGTTCTTTGAAAAAAATAAACAAGATTGACAAACCACTTGCAAGACTTGTAAGAAAAGGAAAAGAGAGAACCCAAATAAATAGAAGCAGAAATGAAAACAGGGATATCACAACAGAAATCACAGAAATTCAAAAAGATCATCAGAGATTACTATGAGAGCCTGTATGCCACGAAACAAGAGAACCTAGAAGAAATGGACAAATTCCTGAATGCCTATAGCCTCCCAAGTCTCCAACAAGAAGATTTGGAATACCTCAACAAACCTATCTCCATCAAGGAAATAGAATCGGTAATCAAAAGTCTCCCCAAACACAAAAGCCCAGGTCCAGATGGATTCACCAGTGAATTCTACAAAACCTTTAAAGAGGACCTACTCCCAATTCTTTTCAAGCTCTTCCGGCAAATTGTAGAAACAGAAACACTCCCAAATAGCTTTTACGAGACACATATCACCCTGATACCCAAAGCAGACAGAGATGTCACAAAAAAAGGAAAACTACAGACCAATCTCCCTTATGAATACAGATGCTAAGATCTTCAACAAAATACTAGCAAATAGAATCCAAAGAGTCATCAAAAAGATTATACACCATGACCAAGTAGGATTCATCCCGGTAATGCAAGGATGGTTCAACATCCGCAAGTCAATCAACATAATATATCATATCAACAAAAAGAAAAATAAAAAACCATATGATCATATCAATAGATGCAGAGAAGGCATTTGACAAGATTCAACACCCGTTCATGATAAAAGCTCTCCGTAAAATGGGGATTGAAGGAACCTTCCTCAAGATAATCCAGGCCATCTACTACAAGCCCATAGTGAGCATCATTCTCAATGGGGGAAAAACTGAAAGCCTTCCCCTTAAGATCAGGGACAAGACAAGGCTGCCCACTCTCACCACTTCTATTCAAGATAGTACTGGAAGTACTTGCCATAGCAATCTGGGAAGAAAAAGACATCAAGGGCATCCAGATAGGAAGGGAAGAAGCCAAGTTTTCACTATTTGCAGATGACATATTACACCTGGAAAACCCAAAACTCTCTACCAAGAGGCTCCTAGAAATAATACATTCCTATAGTAGAGTGGCAGGGTACAAAATCAATACCCAAAAGTCAATAGCCTTCCTATATGCAAACAGTGAAAGAGAAGAAAGGCACATTAAAGAAACTATCCCATTCACAATTGTGCCGCAGAAAATCAAATACCTAGGAATCAGTTTGACAAAGAATGTAAAGGATCTCTACAAAGAAAACTACAAAACGTTACTTCAGGAAATAAAATAAGACATGAGGAAATGGAGACACATACCCTGCTCATGGATTGGAAAGATTAACATTATCAAAATGGTAATACTCCCTAGAGCTTTATACAGATTCAATGTTGCCCCTATAAAGATACCCATGATGTTCTTCAAAGAAATTGAACAAACACTCCTGAAATTTGTATGGAATAATAAAACCCCACGAATAGCTAAAGCAATCCTTGGGAAAAAGAAGATGGGAGGTATCACTTTCCCCAACCTCACGCTCTACTACAGAGCAGTTGTAATTAAGACAGTGTGGTAATGGTATAGAGACAGACCCGTAGACCTATGGAATAGAACTGAATATCCTGAAACACACTCTCAAATATAGAACCACTTAATCTTTGATAAAGGAGCAAAAAATATTAAGTGGAGCAAAGAAAGCCTCTTCAACAAATGGTGCTGGGAAAACTGGGCAGCTACATGTAAAAAAATGAACTTAGACCTCCTTCTAACGCCATGCACAAAAGTCAGATCAAAATGGATTCTAGATCTCAACATCAGACATGAATCTATAAGGTACATCGAAGAAAACATAGGAGAAACCCTTTGACATCGAAACTAAAAGTATCTTTAAGGACGACACACCACTGACCAAGCAAATGGGAGCAAAGATAAACAAATGGGATTATATAAAATTGAAAAGCTTCTGCACCTCAAAAGAAACGGTGACCAAGATACAAAGACAATCCACAGAGTGGGAAAGGATATCCACCCAATACCCATCTGACAAGGGGTTAATATCCAGGATATATCAGGCACTGGTAGCACTCCACAAGAAAAAAAAAGCCAAACCCATCAAAAAAATGGGGAGAAGAAATGAACAGAAGCTTCCAAAAAGAAGAAATTCGAATGGCCAAAAGGCATATGAAAAAGTGCTCTTCATCTTTCATCATCAGGGAGATGCAAATCAAAACAACAATGAGGTACCATTTCACACCACAGAGATTGGCACACATCCAGAACAACAAGAACAACCGGTGCTGGCGTGGATGTGGGGAAAAAGGACTCTCATCCACTGCCGGCTGGTCCAGCCCTTTTGGGAAAACAATACGGGCATTCCTCCGAAAACTAAATATTGAGCTCCCATTTGATCCAGCAATAGCACTCCTGGGAATATACCCGTGAGACCAAAAATCTCATAGCAGAAACACTATCTGTACTTCTTTATTCATCACTGCACTACTTACAATAGCTAGAATCTGGAAACAACCTAAATGCCCGAGAACAGAGGACTGGCTAAAGAAACGGTGGTACATCTACATGATGGAATACTATGCAGCTGTCAGAAAAGAAGAAATTGTAAAATTTACCTGCAAATGGATGGACATGGGGACTATCATACAGAATGAAATTAGTCAGAAGGAAAAGGACAGATATAGAATGACTGCATTCATTAATGGGATATAAATATATATCAGTATTTAACTGAGTGTGGGCAATGGTAATGTCAGACTAGAACTCACCATTGAATATACACAAAGAGACTTAATGATAAACTCTAAATGTCTGCAGGGCTAGCCTCAATATCTAAAATAAAGGGAAGAGAGTTGCAGAATGAGAGAGAGAAAGAGAGGATAAAGGGGTACCTGTTTATGAGGCAGCCTGGGGGAGGGCAGGAGGGGTGTGGGTATACTGGTGGTGGTGATGGGGCACTGGTGGAGGGATGGGTGCTGGAATACTGTATTACCAAGAACCAATTATGAACACCTTTGTAACTGTATGTTTCACTTTGATATAATAAAAATTTTCAAAGTCAAAAAATATATCTATAAAAATACCAAAAAATATGTATAAAATCTCTTTTTATGATATTACTGCCTGCATATAGAGAAAATATAAGTACATATAAATTGATGAAATACTAATGAAAAATTTACCTCTAATTTTCTAGTGTTATTATCAGGAAACATAAGAAGTTTTCAAGAGGAGCCAGAGAGATAGTACAATGGATAAGGCATGTGCATTGCACACAGCTGACCCTGGTTCAATTCCCCCATCTCATGTGGTTTCCTTAGCACATCAAGAATCAATTCCTGAATGCAGTCATAAGTAACCCCTGATTATTGCAGGGTGTCACTTAAAACAAACCAAAAAACTTTGACAATTATGTGCCCACAAAATTGTCAAAGTTTTTACAAATACTTTCAAAGGAGTTAAACCATTCCCAAAGTGAGAAATGAAGAATGCACACTGTTACTGATTTTCTAGTAGCTAAAAAGATTTTAAGAGGATACTGAAAACTAAAAATGTCTGTGTATTAGAGAATTTAGATAAATAGATACATTTTTAGAATGTAAAAAAACCAAAATTAATGTTTAAAAGCAATCATAAATCTGAGAATTGACATTGTATTAAAATAATAAAATTTCCTTAAAATATTCAACACCATCAAAACTTGGATGAATTGTTTATATACTAATGGAAACAACATGCAATATTTTTTTCAGAAAATAAATCCTTTAATTAATCCTTCAATATAGGCAGTACTATTAGAATTAAAATTACCCTGCAATAAAATTAGGGGAACAATACTTCTTACAAAGCAAAACTATCCTATTTTGCAAATGACATGACTAAACTTAGAGAACCCTAAATTCTCTACAAAAAACTCCTAGAAATAGATATGCCTAGTAGAGTGGCAGGTTGCAAAATCAATATCCAAAACTTTGTGGCTTTTCTATATGCAAATAACAAAAGAGAAGAAAGTGATATTTAAGGAACAATCCTATTCCCAATAATGCTCAGAAAATCAAGTACCTTGAAATCTGCTTAACTAATGATGTATAGGACCTGTATACAAACAAAACTAAAATAACTCTTTTGAACAAATAAAAGAAGACATGATGAAGTGGAATCACATCCACTATCACATCTCATAGATTGAGAGAATAAACTTGGTCAAAATGTTGTACTCCCTAAAGCATTATACAGATTCCATGTACTAAAAAGGATACTTGACATTTTTTAAGAAATTGACCAAATACTCCTGAAACTTGTTTGGAACAATAAACCCCACAAATAGCTAAAGCAAACCTTAGGAAAAAATAATGTGCGATTTTGTTCCCCAACTTTAAACTTTACTACAAAGTGATAGTAATTAAAACAGCATGGTATTGGAGTAAATACAGACCTGTGGTCCTATGGAATAGAGTTGAATATCCTGACACAATCCTCAAATATATGATTATTCAATCTTAAATAAAGGAGCGATCTTTTTTATTGAAATATTGATAACAATCTTTTGATAAAGGATATATGATGGAGAAAAGGAAAGCCTCTTCAACAACGTGCTGGGAAAACTGGGCAGCTACAGGTACTAAAATGAACTCAAACCTCTGTCTAATATGACACACAAAAGTCGGATCAAAATGGATTAAAGATCTCAATATCAGACCTGAATCCATAAAGTACTTAAAGAAAACATATGCAAAATTCACCACAACATAGAAGCTAAAGGCATGTTCAAAAAAAATAAACACTAACAAAGCAAGTGGAAGCAAAGATAAACATATGAGACTACATAAAACTACATAACTACATGAACAGCACATGATGTTTCTACATCTCAAATGAAACAGTGACCAAGATACAAAGACAGTCCACAAAGTAGGAAAGAATATTCTTCCAATGCTCATCGATAAAGGATTAATATCCAAGATATATATCATTTATTATTTATTAAAATATCTATCTGGTATTGAACTAGGCATGCATGTATTTTCTTATTCTGTAACTAAGTAATGCACATTATTTTGTCATGACTTATTGTGAAAAACAGGTGGAAATTTCAGAATGTTAGGCAAATTTACTAATTTACACATAACATAGGTAGTGTAGCTTGGAAGTACTATTCTAAACTGTGTCATTTGAACTACCTAGCTAAGGTGCCTCTGTATATAAATTTTGCAAGAAACACATTTATATTTTAACTTATGAAAAGATATCAGTCCATATAATATTTGTAAGAAATAATAAAGAAAAAAAGGAAAATAAATAAATGTTGAGACATGTAAAGAAGTTTATATGAACTACGAAACACTGATTACAAACATTCATTTGTAAGAAAACTTTAGTAGATTTTCACTTTTAAAAATAAATGCTTTAGAGAGATTAAGTTTTTGTATATTCTTAATCTATTATTATTCTATCAATCATGAGGAAGTTTCAGTTAAATGATGGTGGAAGTGCTGAAGTGGCTGTGACAGTAAATCAGCTTTGCATCGTGTGCTATGTATTTCAAAGTGATGGATTATAGATTGAAAAATCATGCTGATCACTGGATATTACCACTGATAGGCTAGGGTCAGACCAAAGTCATCCAAATATCTTCGAACATTATTCAGTGCAAATTTCATAGGTTTAAATATAAAATGAATGTCGCTGATTATAAATAAACACTATCTTGTATAGTGATTTTTAATCAACTAAAAAGAAAAGGTGAAATAAAATTTAAAATATTTGAAAGATATACTGCAAAATAAGTATGTGACAATATATCACTGTCAATTGACTACAGTTTCATACAATTCTTATACAGGAAAAATATCAAGGCAGGTATCAGAAATATACAAAATTTATGCTTTACTAAAATGCATTAAATCCATATTCAATTTTCCAGTCTAAATTGAAATAATGAAGCCAGAAAGATAGCACAAGCATTAACTAGTTATAGTGCCACACGACATTCCCACCAAAAAAAAAAAATCTGGTATGGCTATAGTTGTCTGAAGGGTGACCCTGGTTTTACTCAACCCTGCAGAGTCTCTGAACAGTACTGCATTCTACAACCGCTGCTTACTCCTACTGCTGAAACTGGCCGAGCACCTGGCCCTAAATGATTCTTGGAGAAGAATACATGCCCACATTAAAGGAGAAATGAGATGTCATTTATTTCACCATAAGACAGAGTATTTTAAAATGTTCTCTGATTTTTCTCAAGTATATACACTATATACACACTCATAATCACCATCACAGTCATTTATGGGATATTTTCATTACTCCACAAAAACTCCCTGTGCCTTTTGCAATCCGTTTGCACTCTCCTACCTTCCTATCTGCTGTGCCATATCACTTGTGACCCAAATTTGTCGTTTTCAGGCTTTTGTTATCAAATACACTTACAACTATGTATTGGAAATACATTCAAGTTAAGTTTAGTGTTCTTTTTTGTGCCAGTTTTTCTAAACATAAATGTGTTGGAAATCAAGTTCTCTTTCTGGCTATAGTAGTTTAGTTTTCAAAAATGCTACTTTTTAATTCTAGAAATAATCCATTTATTTACTCATTCTTCTGTCAGTGAGCAACTCTATAGTTTCCCATTAGAGTTATAATGCTGCCACAGGCTTTTATTTTTTTTTACAAAAAAGCATTTTGAATATGGATTTTATTATGGTTAAAAATCTATAAGGAAAATGTCTTGGTATCTCATCTGGTTCTGGTTTTTGGTGGACATACACATCTGGCAGCACTCAAGGCTTACTCCTGATAGGGTCTAGGGGACATGGATTGCAGAGATTGAATCTGACTCAGCCATGTGCAAGACAAGCACCTTACCCACTGTACTATAGCTTAGATTCCATCAAAATTCTGTTCACTGCCCTCTCGGCAGCAACTTCTGTGAGTTCTTGTGGGATCATTTCCATGAAGATAGCAGAAAAGACTGCCCAGAAGAACCTGAGTCATGGTTTCCTATAGGTGTTGGGAGTTAGGAGAATCCCTGGAAGTTTAATGCACCCACCAAAAGCGTTAAGCTAGAGTTTCAGAGATTGGAAACATATGGAGAGAAATAATGGAAAGTCCTGGGCAGTGACCAAATGGCAAAACATTTATCATATGCCCTTTTTTGATGTATATTGCACCCTACCTCTGGAAATACCACCAAAGATTATTAAAGGGAGCTCATGCAAGCTATTTCCTTCTCTTTTGAATGTATATAAAGCTTATGCTAAATAAAAGGGCCATTTATTTGAAGAGCTCCCTCAGGCCTGTGGTTCTTTGCCCTGCATATTCTCCCTTGCCATCATGCCAGATATGGAAGAACATGACTTTGGTATGGGAGATGGTGACCTTGGTATGGTATGCAATGTCTCTTGGCCTTGGATGCCTCCTGCTGGCCAGATTCGCCTTTCTGTCCTGGAAACAGACCATATCCGGCTGCCAGGAAGATGTGGTTAAACATAAACATGTTATTTCACATTGACAGGACCAAATTTTAGGCATCATATTGAGTATGTAGTCAACATATGATTGTGCATCCTTCTGCATGCTAATTATAATTAGTTACGATAATTGTGCTAAATTATTTTCTTGTGCATAGTGGTTCTTTATATAAACACAGCCTCAAGACACAGGCAAGCGGGGCCGGAGCGATAGCCTAGCGGGTAGGACGTTTGCCTTGCACATGGCCAGCCTGTGCCGGCCTTGGTTCGATCTCCGGCATCCCATATGGTTCCCTGAGCACCGCCAGGAGTAGTTCCTGAGTGCAGAGCCAGGAGTAACCCCTGAGAATCGCCGGGTATGACCCCCCAAAAAAAAAGACACAGGCAAGAACAGTTAAATAAAATCAAGTATTATTGTAAATTATTCAGTGATTAGTAACACTCTAATGTATATATTTCCAAGTTGTATTTATCCAGTCATATCCTGATTATTTTGTATTATGGTGCAATGGCCATGCAAGCACACACATTTTATTTTTCAACCAGGATCGAGGGGTAGCAAAAACAGATATTAATCAAGAAATTGTAATCAGAAATTACAATTTCAGCTATAAACAATTTCTGTGATCAAACATATAAGACAGTGATCATAGTTAATCAAACTGAATTGTAGCAAATAAAATTTACTAAGAATAGATAAGTGTGTTCACCACACACACAAAATGGCAACTCTATGAAGTGAAAAGATAATTTTAAAATGAAATTATTATGAATATGATGTTTTATAAGATATTTAAACCATTGTTGCATCATCTAAATTTGTACATTTGCAATCAGACATTAAAGTTTCAAATTAGAAATAATTAACAGAATTCAAACTGCATTCAATTGATGTTTGAATCCATATTTCCTGATTGCCAATTAAGAACTACTCTCCTTGTTTTGCTTTTGTTCACCAGCTTTTGTAAAATTATTCAATATAGATGAAGAATTCAGAAACAAAAAATGTAATAATTTTCTATTAAAATGTATTTAATTCTGAACCCTCACATACTAGAAAATTTATTTAACATCGATGAAGAATACAACTGACTGGTTCAGCATCTCCATGATTGTGCGAAGAATGCCGAGAGAGAAAGACACAAAAGGATGCCTGTTTTCAGAAACTCTCCGAGCTCATTCGCCAACGTGGCAAGGTGCAAGCCTTAAGAGACCAAATACTAACGTCCAAGCTTGCTAAAAGGTGCAGAGAAGCGATAAAAAGAAGACCTCAAAGACAGAAGAGCAGATATACTGGAAGATGCATCAGAAGCCGGGAAAAGCATTCTCATCACCCGCCTGTCCTTCACCAACTATAAGACCAAGATGACTGTCCTCCGACGCCCTGATGGATCTATCACATCTTCCAGAAAGGCAATGGAGAAGATTATTCATGACTTCTACACAGATCTCTTTGATAGCCACATCCACCTGCCCACATACCAAATTCCACAGGATGGATATGTCATTCCCAACATCTCCCTTCTGAAATCCGACATGCCATCTCATTGGTAAAGAAGGGAACAGCACCAGGCCCAGACAAAGTCAGACCTGAACACCTGAAGTATCTGCCATCAGTACTCATCAATACACTAGCTCAGCTCTTCACACGTTACCTGTCCGAATGCAAGGTACCCTCCCAGTGGAAAACCAGCAGGACAGTTCTACTGTTCAAGAAGGGAGACATTCACGACATCGGCAACTACCGCCCCATCTGCTGTTGTCCGTCATCTACAAGCTGTTTACTACAGTCATCTTGAACAGGATTAACAGAACACTAGATGAAGGACAACTAAGCGAGCAAGCTGGCTTCCGGAAAGGATTCAGCACAATGGCCATATCCACACAGTAACCAAGCTCATTGAGGTTTTTAGGGAGTACAAGATGCCGCTCTGTCTCCGCGTTCATTGATTTACAGAAAGCCTTTGATTCTGTGGAGACTGAAGCAGTCATCGAAGCCCTAGCTAAACAGGGTGTTCAAACCCAATACATCAAGATCCTTAGTGAGCTGTATGACGGATTCACCACCGGATCTTACCATTCTACAAAGAAGTCATCATTGATGTCAAAAGAGTGGTTCGACAGGGTGATACCATTTCACCAAAACTCTTCAGCGCCACCCTCGAGAACATCATGCGACAATTAGAATGGGAAGGAATGGGAGTGAAGAAAGATGGTTGGCAACTACACCACCTCTGCTTCGCTGATGACATCGTTCTAATAACACCAAACATTAGCCAAGCGGCACAAATGCTGGCTGACTTCAACCGAGAATGTGGAAAGATAGGTCTACAGTTGAATCTGAAGAAAACTATGTTCATGAAAAATGAACTAGTTCCTGAGGCCTCATTCACTCTCAATGGAACAAACATCTGTGAATGCAGCAGTTATGTGTACCTAGGTCAAGAAGTCAACATGATGAACGACCTAAAACCTGAGCTGCGCAGGGAGGAAGAGAGCAGCATGGAATGCCTTCAAAGGCATGAAAAAATAGCTAAAAAGGACAAAGAACCTCCGGCTCTGGGCACATCTCTTTGACTCCACCGTTCTCTCTGCATTAACATAAGCCTCAGAGACCTGGGCCCTACGAAAGCAGGATGAGAATGCTATTCGGTTCTCCCAGAGAGGAATCGAAAGAGCTATGTTTGGAATCGCATAGTCCGGGGAGGCATGGCTGGCTCTAGCCCTGGCCTGCCACCTCTGCAGAGCCTCACAACAAGCAGACCACCCTCCACTACTGCATGGGGCCCACCGCCATTTTCCACATCCAGACTTCCCTCTCATCCCAACTCCACCCAGCAGACCAGACTATCACAGCCCGGATCATCCACCCCCACCCTGCAGCAGTTTCTTTTCAATCCGCCCAGGTATGCTGAACCAGAGACTCTCAGACATGGGGCAGAGCTGCTCCTTGTTCTCCCCTGTGCCCAGCTGCTTGTCACCGCCCGGGGAGGCATGGCGGGCTCTAGCTCTGGCCTGCTACCTCAGCAGAGCCTCACAACAAGCCAGTCCACCCTCCACTACTCCATGGGGCCTGCCATTTTCCACATCTGGACTTCCCTCTCGTCACAACTCCACCCAGCAGACCAGACTATCCCAGCCCGGTTGTGCGGTCACTAGCAGCCGTGCCGAGTTCATCTATAAATGCTTTACTTAGAGGTGACTACAGCAGTATGCCACTCGCTACAGCAAGCCTGGCAAGCTGCTCGTGTAGTATTTGATATGCCAAATACCAGTAACATTTATATTAGGTCATTCTTGTGACCTAATTTATATTTTTGAGGCTCTCTATGTTCCTGGAGCAAGTGGATGCCTTTGGGTTCTACTAGCATGAGACAGGACATATGGAGATATTACTGGTGCCCGCTCTAGCAAATAGATGATTAACGGAAAGATAGTGATAGATAGTGATAGTGATAGTGATGCTTGGAATATCACGCCTCACTGACGTGAAAGAAGGAATCCGGAGTTCTGACCTCCGTCGCTATTCCAGAATCAGGGATGCTGACTCATTTGGCAAGCGCATTGAAAATCAGATGGGGTGGACATGTAATGCGATTTGGAAACAACCACTCGACTAGAGCCGTTACTGACTGGATCCCACTGGATGTCAAAAGATCACGTGGCCACCCACCTACAAGATGGTCAGACTTCCTTGTTTTCAAGACCCTGAAGGGACGGTTTGAGGCTCTTCATATTCCTCTATCAACCAGATGCCATTGGGCTACATTGGCACGTGATAGGGTCCAATGGAAATGTTACTGGCGCCTGCTCAAGTAAATAGATGAATAATGGGATTCATGTGATCAAGTGATCATTGAAAAGATCTTTTTAGAAACTAGAGTGATATTACAGTGGGTAGAGTGCTTGCCTTGCATCCACTGACCCAGAATTTCTCTTTTTACCCCAAATGATCCTCTGAGATCCACCAGGAGTAATCCCTGAGCACAGAAGCCAGGAGTGAAGCCTAAGGCACATCCAAGGTGTGGTTAACAAACTAATATATATGTATATGTTTGCATATATTGAATATAAACATACATAGATATAT